>VYZR01082601.1:8513-26723 GCA_013400675.1 Oxylabes madagascariensis
AGACCCCTATTCTCATGGCAAGGTCTCTTCAAAACAAGCCTTCCTTGTTTTTTGCCATGTACCCACCCAAAAAGATATCTATATTACTGTAGATATTCTATATGCTGTAGAAATTAATGGCCACATTTTTCAATTATATCTGCACAGTTTTATTAGTTTCAATGACTTCTGAAACCAGAATAATGGTTTATATCCCCTTATGAAAGATTTTGTTCTTCACTGTGCTGTACTAGAATTTGGTCCCGATATTAAGAGAAAGTAATACCCCACATGGAGGATTAACATGTTTTGAAGCAAGCAAAAATCAGTAAATTTAAGTTTAGGGAGTTTCTCTGAGATAATTACATAGAAAGCAGAAAGGAGTCTTTATGCTCCATACAATTCTGTTGGTGTTCCAGTGTTTGCAGAAAAAGACCTGCATAGAATACTGTGGCTCCTGTCCAGATATATGAGTTCAGCAAAAGCACTTAACCTTCCCCGTGTGAGTAATCCCATAATTATTCTGAGAATGACTTGAATACCTACTTTGATGACTGTTCTTTGATGAAGATCAGATTACTTACATGCTGTGGTTTTTTATTTTGCTGACGAGCAGACCCAGTATTCTTCCACTGCTTTCAGGTCCCCCTCCACTTCCCAGAGCAGAGCAGCTCTCTTTATCTGCAAGATCTGCTGCCAAACTCTGCCTGCCCTGCCTTAAATAATGGTTTAATCATGCTAAAAATCACCATCATGCAATACACCTAACAAGGAATTAAACTGGTACTGTCTTGCCTTACAACCACCCTCCCCACACACAGAACTCCAAATTCTTTCCTTATTTTGGGGTTCTTTCTGATACTCCCTCTTTTAATAGTACATCTATCTTAAAACTCACTACTCATAACTTCTAGGAACAGTACAGTCTATTTCTAACAAGGTACAGTACAGTCTATTTCTAAAACAATATTTACAATTAATTTTTCTACTTCCTTACATGCTGAGTAACTGATTTGGGTCTTACCCTGCCAAGAACAGCCAATGCATATTCTGTGTTCCTTTGGCTTGAGGGATTCAGGACCTGGTCATCTGTAATCAGTACACATAAGGTAAAGAAAAGAACAAGAAAAAAGTTAAATACGCAATGATACTGATACTGTTTACAACTAAAATTTAATTATGATTCTAGACCACAATGTAGCTTGATGACTTAACCCCAAAAGCCATTTCCTCCTGTCACTGAAGTCAGTTGGTATTTGGTCTTTGATTCAAATGACCCCTGAATTTCCCTGAACTAATGATGTTACTTTTTTTCCTTGGAAATAAAATGTTTGTTAATTTACAGGTACACCTTTTGTGATTTTATGCATCGATAGCTTAGAGATTGCCTTGGGATATCCTATTCTTTAACCTGAGGAAGGATATTATTTAAAAAAAAAAATAGCATGTATCTCTATGTCTCTAGAATTTCTATTTGCTTGGTTTTTTCCTTATGGGCAAAAATATGTTTAATACTAGTCATGCATTATAAATGTAGCAAAATCAGGGTGAGTTGATTTCTTTCTCTTAAATATTCATAGATTTTTTTTAAATTGTCATGCAAGAGAGCACTGAGTTTGAGAACAAATGCTTCTGTTCCTATGGGGCTTATTTTCATTTCAATGCTCAAAAAAATCAATTTTCATAAGTCCTTTTGTGTTAGTATTTGTCATCCTTATCTTAGTGCAAATTCTTTGTGCTCATCAATGTCTCTGAAGTTACACAACAGTTTTATGAGATAATGAATTAGAATCCTTATCTGTCTTAAATGCTGGTCACTGTTACATGATGGCAAATGTTTTTGTCTGAAATTTGATATCCAGTTTTATTAGACAGTTTTGCAGTTTGTTAAGGACATACCTTTTTGGGTTAAATATAAGAATAAGAGCAACTATTATTAGTTTAATGATAATGAAAGAAAAATAATAAGTACATGTGTTGTATTTTTAAGCTATACGAAAAGATGTATTTTCTACTTTAACAGCTTCATTCAATTTCTCTGTGCAAAATTCTATAATATAAACAACTATATAGGAAAAAAAAAGCTATGCAAATCACATGCAGTTACCATATGCTTTGGGTGGTACCCTGAATGTCTGAACAAGGGGTGAAGCCTCCGTGGAGGCTTTTGTGCAGTGGCTCTGTGGAAAGACAAAATGGCCTGACATCCCAGCTCTGGGATGGAGTGTAGGATTTATTGGCATTCTCCTGTGTCTTTCACATGTTTTTTTTACCAACCCCTTAGGTGTAGTCACTTAGGAAGCCTCTGTGGCATTGGGCTCAGCAGTGTGCAAGGCCTGTGAGTGCCTTTTGGAAAGGCTTAGGAAAAGGTGAGCTCACTGGTGCCATGGACTTTTGGTCCACAAAATTTGTGACTGCAACAAGGAGGCTCTGGATTCATCCTGTGCCCTTTACAAACATCCGAAACATGTTTGTCTGAACTCTAGAACAGATTCCTAGGGGAGAAATTAAAAACTAGGACTAAAAAGAAAATAGAACATTAACAAAAACTGAGTTTATCAGGGAAAATTCTAGTCAATGCTGACACTTAGTTACCTCTCACAGGAAGAGAGACTAAAGCACATCTATGTTCTGGTAGCCTAATAGTTTTGTACAAGGTTCTGTACTACATGGAGTGTGTATTTTGGTTACATGGGGAAAGTATGTACTTGTAGAAAAGAGTTTGTTTGCCCAGAATTTCTGGATTGAATACAATATATTTTAATTTTTTTTTTTTAAATGTGTATTTATTATCTGCAATTATATGCAAGAATAAAGTCAGACACACACTTTTTAATCTTTGCACCTTTACCTAATTTAATGAATTTCTATCACCAACTCTTCATTTGGTTCACACTCCTTTAAAGAGGCTTGGCTGGTGTTTTGGCATTCCATGGAGATCCTACGGTTTAGGATGGCAAATATCATGTGTGTGTCTTTTCCCTGTTTGTCTTTGCAGGTGTAAACCAAGATTTGGGTAATGTGTTAGATGACAGCACACCACCAATGTGCATTAAAAATGTGACATGTTTTGCATTTCAATTGCTGAAAAAAATTGATTCTTTCTTGCCTTTGTATAAGCTGACTGGAGCAGTAGTCCCTCAGACACATTCAGTAGTGACAAAAATAGCTGCAGATACTGAGGAATGGGTATGAGTTACCAGAAAAGAGGGTAGGTGACCACAGGAATGACAGAACAATGTATTTGTAAGCACATAGTGTTTGGTGCATGTGAAGACTAACTATAGCTTTCTCATGCAGGAACTGGAGTGGGGTGACACCGCAAGGAAAATAAGAATTGCAGCAATTCATAGCTCTATTGTTATTTGTCCCCTTAGAGCTTCTCAGGAACCTATTTATTCTTCACTTCCCTTAAATCTCTAATTAGTGCAAATGACTCAACTTTCCATGCATATTTTATTAATCTTGTGTTTTCTGATCAAGTTACACCCATTGCTCTGCTTCATCACTTGCATTCTGAAGGCTTAATGTGTCCTTGCTGGGTGATTTGCATTCCTCTCTGAAAGTAACTGGAGTGAATGGTCCAAATAGTTGTTGCTAAAGCTGAGAAATTTGAATCAAGCCTGATACACTGATTTCAAGAACACTGAGCTCAATCAAGCTGAGAAAAATCAAGCCTAAAAAGTATATACTTCAAATGGGGAAATATCCTTTTTTGTATAGCTGGTATATAAATAGTGATTGCAGATTCCAGTTTCTGGAGAAAACAACTCTTTCAAAAAAAATTACTAACCGAGATTTATGAATAATCAGAAGTAATGGGGAATATCTCATTTAGTGACAAACCCACTCTTCTGTCTCTACATTCCTGGCTAGCATACAAGCCATGGATACTGCTTGGGTATTTGTTGCAGAGAAGTAGGATCCAGCTATGGAATGCTCACCGGCATTTAGTAATTATCAGTGCCTCATAATCTCCCACATGGAGATGAACAAACCTGCATAGGAATAAGAACAAACCAGCATCAAGAAGTAATTCTTGTAAAGATCATCTCCACAGTCTTACTGCCAGTGATGAGATTAAAAAGTGGTTTTGACTGAGGTAATCAGGAACATGGAGAAACAGCCAGGGATAAATGGGCTATCTCTCAGTAAATATTTTCACAAAGCTTTTCAGTAGGAATGTCATCACTGATGGTTTCTTCCTCATAGAGAGAGAATTACCCCAGAAGTAAGTAAATAACATGAGACAACAGCAAAATGAGGCACAGCTGAAACTCCTTGCTGAAATAATAACTTGCCATGGACATTGATGCTTGACTTGAACTGGTTAAAGAAGTGGCAGATAAATGGTCACAAGATCATTTCACAAGATCTGAAATAGGTCAGCACTGCTGTGTTCCAAGAGGTAATTTCTGCTCATTGTTATGGCTCTGTTCAGGATAACGCACAAAGCAAAGGGAATGCTAAGGTAAAAGGAAACGCTTCTTAAACACTGCTCGAGCTGGGTTGGGGGTGTGCTGGGATGCCACTGCCAGTCATAGTTCAGGAAGAACTCCAAGTACAATCAGGGCTGTGTTTGTTCTGTGCCAGAAGGCTGGCAGTCTCTTCCCAAACACAGAAATCATGACTTACACTTTAGCAAATACAATGTCTTTGTTCACCTTTGCAAAATACTTTAGCCGATAGAAGATTCTTTTCAATGACATTATTATTAGATTTGGTATCCCAAACGAGCTTGAATTTCCTGCATCTTATTCTCAGGAAAAAACACACTGGGAATTTCCTGAAACATTCAGACTTGCACGAACATGTGTCACAGAACATTTTGATTCAAATCATTCAAATTTGGCAAAGTTCTAAGCAATAACCAGTAGAATCTCAGGAGGAGAGGTAGCAGACAGTTTTTATCTTAGCTGGAACTGCAACCTCTGTTTATATTTGTAGATTTCCATATGTGAAAGGATCCTCTCCAAACCTTTTGCAGATATCCTGCAATGACTTAGAATAGTGTTCATTCTACAATACAGCAAGTCCATGAAAATTTTAGTTTCTAAACAAGCAAACCTCTGTTCCTCTGCTGCCTTCCCTGTCTTAATCCCCTATTTTCAGAACACTCAGAAAAATCAAGTCATACTATAATTTGGGAGAATTATGCCTTGTTCCTGTCACTGTTGAAGGGAAAATCCTTTAAAAAAATATGTATCATAAAGATATGTGTAATGTATCATGACTTTAGTTTTAAGAGCACAGCTAGATTGGGAAGCAAGAACAATCCAATTTGTGTGGTGCACGCTGTTGCTGTTCATACAGATACCCTTTGGATGGCTGCTGGTCTGAATTCAAATGGCTACAGAGAAAAGGCACCTGCTTGGAAGTTCTATTGCAAATGCTGCTCGACAGGGCTGGAGGGGAGCGGTCGGCAAACACTGTGCGGCTGAGAACGTTCAGGGACGAATGCTCAGGCTGTCAAATATTAGCCAAAATATCCTGCCAACGGCTAATGCCCCGGAGGCAGTAACCCGGGGTCTGTGGCGTGCAATTTCATCCTAGAGCTCCTGCAGAGAGGTTTGTTTTTGACAAACTAGTGTTTTTCTGCTGAAAACAGCCCTGCCTGGCGGCGCTCATTAGGGGTTTGCGGTCTGGCAGGAGCCCGCTCGTTCCTCACCGACCTGCGATGGCTGGAGTTCCGCTCCTGGCCGCCCGCGCGATCGCTCAAGCGCTGTGGCAATCCTCGGGCAGCTCCAGCAGCACTCAGAACACGACTGCCTGTGAGGGAGGGAAAAGGACAATGTATTTCCTGGAGCACAGCGGGTCCCGTTGGGCCTCCCCCGGAAGGAATATCGGGGGGAAAAGTTCTGGCAGGCGGCGGCGGGCCGGGCCCCGGCGGAGGCCGCCGGGCGCTCCGGGAGCGCTGCCAGCGCCGGCGGCGGCCCGAGCCCTGGGCCTGGGCACAGACAGCTCCTCCGTCTGCGGGGCGCGGAGCCGGGCCCGGGAGTGCCCCGGGACACTTCCCGGGAGGCCGGCTCTTCCAGGCGGGACCGGGGGCCTCCTCCTCACTAGGTATCGCCTGCTTTCCCCGCTTGGGCTGTATCCAGACCGTACTTCTAGGTGAAGAAGTAAAGGTTGGATGCCGGAGCCCTTTTGCTGCCGAGAGCCGGGGAAGCCCCGCAGTGGCTGCATGCGGAATTCCCGCGGGCAGATCCCGTCTCCCGGAGCCCGGAGCCGGGGCAGGGAGGGCTCAGCCCACACACCGGGGCGGAGGGGTGAAGCGCAGGGCTTAGCAGGGGGAAGGTCCGGGATGGCAGCTGCTCCCTGTTCTCCCTCTTCCCCGCCCAGAGCGGCCACATCCAGGCCCTGCGGGGAGCGAGGATGGCCGAGAGGATTGCTTTCCTCCCCCGTTTGGAGTGTAGGTGCTCCTGGTGAAGGCGGCTCTTGCAGGTGGCTGATGGGGGTATACCTACCAACCCTTCGAAGGTGTGTCCCACGCTTGCTAACAATCCGCCTGAAGGAGGAGCTGAGGCCTCCGGGTAGCCCCGGGGTCCGCTGTGACTGTGGCTTTCTGCGGTCGCCTGTGGAATCCTGCTTTCTGGCTACGTGTGCAGAAAGGCCAGGGGATCCCCAGGAACCTCTAGAGTCCTTTGTTCGGTGAAGAAAGGTCATCCTTGCCTTTCTCCTGCGGCACTTCCTAAGTGTACATCTCACAGGGCAGCCCAAAGAGTAGAAAGGGGATCTGACCAGAGTCAAAAGGCCAAAATCAGGAGCTCCCCCGTAGCAAACACCCAAGACTGGATCAGTCTCTGCCCAGAAAAACCCCTCTCTGGAGTCATGTGAAAGGAAGTAACACCGAGAGTGCTTGTAAACCGGGGAAGCAATAAAACAAAAGTGATCAACAAAAGAAATTAAGGGAAAACTTCCATGGCGTGCACTGACAGGGACAGTGGGCACAGTTGCCCTGGTGGATGAGGAGCCCCTCCAGCAGCTCAGAAAGGCTTGAGCCTTTGCTCCCCAGTACCACAGGCTTCACATGATTCAAAACAGTGTTTTAGCACTTACTTATGATGAGAGTCAGTTAAAAAAAAAAAAAAAAAAAAACCAAAAACCAAGGCCTTAAAATATAACAGGTTTTGGTTTTCTTTAGTTACTTCCTGTTCTGACTTTTCTGATCAACAGTTCAGCTGGGCTTTTTCCACTGTTTATTTGGGTGTGTAAATATGCTTATTTTGGTAGGCCAGCCGGGTTGCAACACAAGCTAAGAGCGTTCAGCCTGCTGTGACCATGGGCTGCAGCTGCAGCTGGCAGTGGAAGTGCATGTTCCTGTGTGTGTGTGTGTGTGTGTGTGCTGGGGAACAGTGTATTTATCCATAATGGCCATGTTGCCCACTGCCAGAATGATGTTAGAGCTGAAAGTTAGTGGCATGTAGTGGTGACATACAGCTATTTGAGGCAAGAAA
Organism: Oxylabes madagascariensis; assembly: GCA_013400675.1. Lineage (NCBI taxonomy): Eukaryota > Metazoa > Chordata > Aves > Passeriformes > Timaliidae > Oxylabes > Oxylabes madagascariensis. Next base: position 15,947 of record VYZR01082601.1, read on the forward strand.
GAATAAAGACACCCTTGTGTCCCATGAGGCTGACAATGTCTCCTCAGCTGCGGGAGTTGGGAGGTGAAGTCATGGAGTTGGGAGGTGAAGTCATGTCACAAAATATCTCAGTAGTTTTAAAACTAGGAGAAAAAAACCTGGGAGAAGCAGGAGGGTGTCAAGAACATGAAACCCACATCAGGCAACTGGTGTCCTCATTGCTGGGGAATTACAGCTCCAGGTGACTCTCTCTGGCTTCTGTCCTGTCCCTCACACACTATGAAGGGACGGAGAGCTCAACAGTATCTGACATCATTTGCCACCCTCCCAGCAGTTACTGCAACTGATCTGCCTTTCAAATGCTGATTTTTGCAAAACGCTTAGGCCTGTCTGAGGGGGTGAGAAGTGTCAGCCCTGCTGGGACTAACTAGGCTGCCACATCAGCTAAAAATACTTTCTCCTCCTCTGCCCCCCACCCAGAGCCATAGGTGGGCCTGGCACTCAAAGCAGGGTCAGTGGCTCTGCAGAGCCCGAGCTGCACTCACTCATACAAGCTGTGTGTAGCCTCTGCTTTGCACCCAGTTAGTTTTTGGCATGAAGGCTTATTGTGCTCCTGGACTGCAGCAGTAGGTGCAGGGAAAATGGTGTGTTGAACAGGTGCCTCTTGTGGCCTTGTGAGCTGCTCCCACAGGCTCCAGCGCTGTCAGCAGCCCCTTCCTGCCCTCACTGGATTTTGCAGCATAGGGATCAGTTGATATCAAACTGGCTCATCTGCAAAAATCCCATCTGAACTGGGTGGACTTGTGAAACCTGAATCTCCACCAAGCCACAGCTCCCCTTTCTTCCCTGGGGACAGGGAGGTCAGTCAGGAAATTCAATCTCCACCATGGTCCAAAGTCTTCAGCAAAGGAGAGTTGTGAGGGACAACCAAAAGCACATCTCAGGCAGGTGGATAATGTACCCGTTGCATATGTTCCAGGGCAGCTGAAAAAGCAGGGCTGTGCTTGTCCATGGACTGCTGAGAGGCTTGCTGAGTGCTCTGAGAGCCACACGCCATTTCCACAGCTGCCAGTTCTGAGTGAGAAGGTTTGCTCATAAAGATGTGTTTAGATGCCTTTCTCAGAACTAGTTTTCCTAAGTAATTACAGAACTATTACCAGCCCCCCAATTTCTTGTCACTAATATTCTTTCTTACTTTCCCTTTCCCCTTCCCCCATTATTTTTCCAGACTGGGTTGCTGGGTGTCAGCCACGCAGGCCAGCAGTCCTGATCCAGGGCCCATTTCCCCCTGCCCCCCCTACTGTGTCCTCTTTCTCTGCTGTGCAGGCACTTCTGTAGTCAGCTTGTGAAAGAAGATGTGATAATTAACAGAAAGAAACTTAAGCGTTGCCCTAAGAGGAAGGAGATGGGTTGTAACAACCCTTGGCTGTGATGCAGAAGGAATGCAATGACAGGCAACAGTGCCTGCTGCTCTTTCCCTTCTTACATAGCAGAGACATCAAATTTTAAGTAGTAAAACCTCAGGGGAAGTGAGAAGCTGTGTGAACAGTTATGAACAAGGATCTCATAAATAAACCTGACCTATCATAATTCCACATTGTCTCTTTGGCCTAAATTTACATCAAAGACGCCAAAAGCCATGGGAAGATGGTAAATCAGCCTGTCGTTGTAAGTGCAGGCACTGATTTCCAGTAAAAGTTCTCAGAAAGCAATTAGCGAGGCTGGATTTCTACAGTCACTGATAAGCATGCCCCATAGGAGAAACCAGAACCCGTCAGGGCACAAAAGTGAAGATCTGTCTTGCTCAGCATCCTCTCTGAGAGTGAATATTGTAGCTATTCCAGGAAAAAATTAGTCATAGGCAGAAGGGATCCTCCCCCTACGCCTCTGGTCAGGTTTTGGCAGTAACCTATCGAAGGGGTGCCTGACCCAGCAGGGGCACCCCTACTCACCTAGTTCAAAGCTGCTAAAGGATTTATCACCTCTGAGGTTGCCCAGCCTCTCTCTTCTGGGCCCATTTAATCCTGGCTTCAGGGAGTTTGCAGGGTGCACAGAGCTGCATGGTTCAGTTCTGCTTGGTGCCTTCGCCAGTGTGTGACCTGAGCTGGCCATGACCAGGAACACAGGCTGGCACCTCACTGGGATGGCAACCAGGTGACTGACAACTCAGAGCTGTGTGCCACTCCCCAGGACAGGTGCCAGCTCCGACACTTGCCCAGGACAGGGGAAAATAGAGACACTGCACTTCCTAGAGTAGCAATCAGCAGATGAGGAGTGTAGTGGAGCTGCTCCAGGACATAAAGCAAGTAAGGCAGAGAGAGGCAAAAATACAGGCCCTTGGAGCAGCAAGACTGGCTGGCACCTGAGGACTGCCATGTGCTGCTGAGAGACCATGGCAGCCTTGGATGCCCACAAATCTGTCCAAGATATGGGTCATGCTGGCAGGTACAAGGACCAAGAATGAGTTGGAGACCTCCAGTGTGATTTGCTTCTACTGCCCAGGCAGTGACAGCCCTCACTGCTGAAGACACCAATATTCAAGTAACCTTTTTGCTTCAAAAGCTTAAAAAAAGCCAATTTCTCCAGAGCTCTGTGCTTTTTGCACCTGACAGGATAGAAAACTTGATGGGTGCCTCACTCCCTCAGGTTTTATTGAGGAAGCCTTCCCCAAACCAGCCCAAACACTAGTAAATCACACTTTTCTGCTGAGGATGAGATAGTGGCTGCTGAAAGACTTTTCAGAACTTTTTTGTCGTATCAAAGGCTGTTTTGTTTTTTTTTAATCCTCACCACAGTCCTGGTTGCGTGCAGCAGTTAACCTTCAATTAGTTGTTGGGGAGGGATTATGTTACGTCTCCTGCGGGTGTTTCATAGCCTGATACTCGCCCGGGAAGACAGTGACATGTGATATGTTGTTTCCAAATGCAGGTAGAAACCTCTCTCCTCTGGCTCTGCGTCCCGGAGATGGCCTCACCCAAGGTTGCAGTGGTGGGTGCAGGAGTCATTGGCCTGTCCACAGCACTGTGCATCACAGAGACTTGTCCCAGCTGCTCTGTGACTGTTCTTTCAGACCAGTTCAGCCCCAACACAACGAGTGATGTGGCAGCTGGGATGCTCATCCCTCACACCTACCCAGGTTTGTTTAATTCAGCACTGCCCATGGCACCTCATGCAGCTGTGTCCAGATGTGCAGCAGTGCATAGTGGCTCAGGAAGAAAAGTGCCTTGACCTATGTTCCCTGTCTGTCCCATATCCTTGACACTCATTTGTATGCTCTTCTTCACATTATTCCTCTCTGCACATTTGGTTTTGTTCACATGCAGACACACCAATCCACAGGCAGAAGCAGTGGTTCAAAGAGACCTTCACTTACCTTTTTGCCATCAACAACTCAGCCGAGGCATCAGAGGCTGGCGTTCACCTGGTCTCTGGGTAAGAACAGCCCCCAGGGCAGCCTTTGGTACATTTGTGCTGTGTTCTGGAGCAGGCAGACAGGTTTTCCTTGCTAGAATTCAGGGGTATTCCCTTCAAGGAATGGCTTTTATGTCCATATTCCCAAGAAACTGCATTGTAGCTGCTCACATACGATGTATTTTTAGCAAAATCCAGGAACAGGTGTGCACAGAAATCCCATTCAAGTTTGACCAGCACCAAATACCTTTTAATAACCAGTATTTTCCACATTGTCACCCACTAGTTGTTTGCAGCAGGGGTGGCATGCTACATAAGGATGGGACTGCAGAATCCTGCAGCTTCAGCAACTAGGTACAGGGATTCAACTGGGGGGTGTGTGTTGGGGGTGTTTTATGCTGCCTATTATGTACTCAGAAATTCACGTCTTGGGAGTATTGAGACTGAGCACTCTGTAGCTTTATGGATACGAATGGAATGGTGAACAAGAAGGTGTGCAAGTGGCCCCACCAGGTCCAGCCAGGTATCTGCAGTTGTGGTGGGGACACAGTATGAGGATACTCTGTACATACACCATCACTGGAGGGGCTCTCTGCAGTTTATTTACCCATGTGTGCCACCCTCAAGCTCAGCTGTGCTGACCTTCTCCCTGTTTGCCCAGGCAGGTATTGCAGGAGCAGGCAGCAATGTTTCCCCATTGCTGTTAACCTTGCAGAGCTGCACTGATGGGGGGAAAGAGGTTCCTGAACTCCTGGGTTTGTGCTAAGATTGCCATGACATATAACCAGTGATGTTTTCCAGTTTTTTCTGTCTTTTAGTTGGCAGGTCTTTAAAAGCACTCCCAAGGAAGAGTTACCTTTCTGGTCAGATATTGTGCTGGGATTTCGAGCAATGTCCGAAGCAGAACTTCTAAAGTTCCCACAGCACCGATTTGGTCAGGCCTTTACGACCCTGAAATGTGACTGCCCACCCTACCTGCTGTGGCTGGAGAAAAGGTAGGTTTTGCTGCAGGCTGGGCATGCAGAGGGAAACCCTGGCAGAGGGACTGGAGGCAAGACAAGGTCTCCTTGAGAGCCATAGATTTGAACAAAACTGGAAAAAGGCTGTTTCTCATTGTGGAAAATGAAACAAACTCTTGCTTGGAGAGAAGCACAGGCAATAAATACCCAACTTTTCTAAAATGTGAAAGGCCCCATTTATGCAATGTCCGCTTTCTCCCAGTGTGTCTGTACTGTGGGACTTGGAGTGTGAGTGACCCTGGGCATAGGGCCAACATAGCCACAGGGGCCATGCTTGGCCAGCCAGAGCTTGAAGGTACATCAGGAACCTGCCATGTCCTAAGAAAACATTTGGCTGCTCCATGTTTGCCAAACTTCCAAAATAATATCCCTCTGTTTTTGAGGATACATCCAGCCCCTGAGAGAATAAGCACATCTAGGAAGGTGTCTTCTTGTGAAGACTTTGCACTTAGCAAAGTGGCTAAGTAGCTGGACCAATTAATCTCAAATTTGTTCAACGACTGGAGTAATTTCTTAATCCATTTAAGTGAAAAAAACCTCAAAATATTAAACAGCATCATGTTGCAACAATTTTTTTGAAANCCAAACTTCCGAAATAATATCCCTCTGTTTTTGAGGATACATCCAGCCCCTGAGAGAATAAGCACATCTAGGAAGGTGTCTTCTTGTGAAGACTTTGCACTTAGCAAAGTGGCTAAGTAGCTGGACCAATTAATCTCAAATTTGTTCAACGACTGGAGTAATTTCTTAATCCATGCATCATGTTGCAACAATTTTTTTGAAAATGTTTGCCTGCATAAGATGGGTGATGCACTCAGTCTGAGGAAGTTGTGGCTTCAGAGTTCATGCCTGGATTGACATCAAAGTTAGAAAATCTGTCAATTTCCAAATTTTTAAGTTTCCCCCCAATACCTCCATTTTGGAGAACCATAGGAGAGACAGGATGCAGATCTGAAAGGGCTTTGACACCCTGGGATCCAAATAAGTACCTCTAAAGTGAGCAAATGGCTGTATTCGCTTGAGAGAAAGAGACAGGCTGCAAGCTAATTTGGGGTTAAGTAAAGAGATGTGTACTGACACCAAGGTACAAATTGCCAGCTCAGCTGGTTACTTGGATGCCTTTCATCACACTGCAAAATGTGAAAAAGCATTTCTTGTTGTAGCAGCCAGGCGGGCTGGGACTTCTCCTGTGGCACCAGTACCCTGTGAGGTCTGTGCCATCTACTTGGTACACATGATCTGTCATGTTTCATTGCCTAACTGAAGCAAATTTCTGCTGCAGGACAGCTAAGTTGTACAACCCATTTAGTATCTGCCGTGTGATTTCTCCTCCCTCTTCATTCCTGCTGTAGTCTTATTTCTCAAAGGATGTAGTCTAATGAGATGATCAAGCTCTTTTTTTTTTTCTCTTCTCCCTGGTGATGAGAAGCGAGAGAATATTAAACATGTAACCAATTCTCAAACCCGTAGTGACCTGAGCAGTATTTATAGACCACTCTCCTGGCAATCTACAAGGAAAATTGTTGTGCCCACCTTGCTTGGCCAAAAACAGACTTCAGGAATTTTTTCCTGCTTACTTGCCCAAATTCGGGAGTTTTCAGCAGATTTTTTCACTGCTGTATTTTTTATGGCATGGTGACAGAGTCCCAGTTACAACTCTTAGGAGCTCTCCCCACAAGTTGCCCAGCCACAGGTGCTGCATGAGATCTTCCCTGTTCTTCCCAGACAGCTTCAGTGTCCTGCTACATCAGGCTCCAGAACATCAACTGTGCCCTGGATTCTTGGCCCACTCACTGCTCTGTGGGAAACCACTGCCTTTAGAGTGGGGTTGATGACTTTGCCAGCTGCTAGAATGTTGCAGAGGATGGGATTTTCCACTTAGGGCATCACAGACCTGTCTCCTGACTTGCTTATGCTAAAGCCACCATCAAAAACCCCCAGGATCAGGATCCAACTGAGAGCGTGCAGTGACTCCATCTCATACCAGTGATTTTCCACAGGGAAGGGCTTCAAAATTCAGGCAAGTTCAGGGGAGGATTTGGCTTGAAATTGAGCTCAAAAATTAATCTCAAGAAGATGTGACTTTGACTGAAGAGCAGACATGCATGTGTGGTGCTCTGAGCCATCCTGGGTGACTCCTGGCTGCTGCCCCAGAAGGTTATGGGCACCCTGGGGGCCCCGTGCCACATCTGCCCAGCCTTAGTGCAGATCTTAGGGCTTGGCACATGGCACTAGATGGCTATGTAGCTCAGGGGGTGAGTTGGGAATGAATGTGACAACATATAACAGGCACATTAAAAAGGGGTGTAGTATGATACTCTGCCACTAGCATGAGCAACTTGGTAAATAAATCTGTTGTTTTGCAGCTTGCTTGGGCCGTTAAAGCTTGGTACTATGGCAGAAATGAATCAAGACAGTGAGAACCTGACTGTCTAGGTCTGCTGCCACACCCTTCTCTAAACTGCTCAACTTGCTGTAGTTTTTCCAGCCCAATGGGGCTAAATACCTTCACGGAAATCAGACAAATCACAAACAGAACCCCCATGGCATTTTCTTCACTTTTTGTCCCATCTATTGTTTGGTTTTGATCAGTATGTAAGTGCAAAGACAATCTATCTCATTTACTTAATGTTCATAATAATTACATAAGAGTTTAGGGATTTGTTTTCTGCCTCACTTCTGGAGTCTTTTTGCAGGTTGAAAGCAACTGGCACCCAGATGTACACCAGGAAAGTGGCAGACTTGTGGGAGCTGCACAGTGAATATGACATTGTTGTCAACTGCACAGGCATGGGAGCCCACCAGCTGGTGGGGGACAAGAAGCTCTTCCCTGTCAGGGGACAAGTACTCAAGGTTCACGCTCCCTGGGTGAAACAATTCATCCGGGATGGAGATGGCTTAACTTACATCTACCCAGGGATACACAGGGTGACCCTGGGGGGAACCAGGGAAAAAGGGAGCTGGAGTCTCTGCCCTGACGCTGGCACTACTAGAGACATCTTTGACAGATGCTGCTCCCTTGAGCCCTCACTGCAGGGAGTTCAGGATATCGAGGTGAAGGTGGGCTTGAGGCCATCCAGGCAGTGTGTAAGAGTGCAGAGAGAGGTTTTGAGCCAAGGAGGAGTTAAGCTCCCAGTGGTCCACAACTATGGGCATGGGGCAGGTGGCTTTTCAGTGCACAGGGGCACAGCCAATGAGGCTGCTCACCTGGTGGGAGAGTGCATTTCTGCTCTGCAAGGCTCCTCATCGACAGCCAAGCTTTGAATCCCAGAGGCCCCTTTTCCATTTACAGCTAGTGCTGCATCTCCTAGTAGCAGCTTGGACTTCTAGTCCATTAATGTGTAGAAGGGAGCTAAGTCAACAGCTTGTTCCAGTGCATACCTTGGAAAGGCATGATGTGTTGATCCAAGTCCAGCTGATCATCTCCTCCATCTGCCCTGGGCATTTGTCCTAGCCTCACATGAAGAAAACAAAATACATAAATACTCTTCAAATAACAGGGATCAAATTGCTGCACTATAATACAAATAACATCAATTCAGCATTTCTGCATCTAAAGGATGTCAGATGCAGTAGGCTCAGATTCAGTAAAAATAAGTTGTCTCCTCTTGTCTCCTCCAAATCTAATCTAGAAAAAATAAATTGTCTCCTCCAAATCTAATCTAGAATTGCCCTTGTTTCTGCCACCTTGCTAACAAATTTTATCATTGTCTATATGTCGTGGTTTGAGCAGGCGACACTATATGATTTAGAAGGAAAAGAAAACCCCATGCAGTGTTGCATGACAATGCTCCAGGTGAGCTCTTAAAGAAAACAGTGTTAGGTTACTGTCACAAGAAGTGACCAGGTAAGTGTGATTTTAAGAGCAGGTCTGTGATACCCATCACTGCATTTGCTCATATTTCACTCAGGGAACTTAAATTTTCTGCTAATATTGCCCCAAGTGAGCTACAGTTTTGTGCATCTTTTCTCACATTAGTTTGAAAATCTGGTTTTCTCCTTCAAGGCCCTCAGATTTTGCTCTCATACACCAATGATTTCCCCCCAGCCCCTCCCCTCCTCCCCTGCACAGCAGCATTGATATGGCCTTTGTTCTACTGAAGAGGATTTTTCAGAGTGGGCTTGAGGATGAAACATCCCTTTTCTACTTCACAACAACACTGTCTTCTTTCCTTACAACAGCTGATATGAATAAAATGGAGACAAACCAACAAGGATTCTAACACCAGCATCAGTTTTGTAGAAGGGCCATTTAAGACTAGATAAACACTCTAAAGAAAAATTTGTCTGTAACTGGACATGAGCAAGCTCCTCTGCTGTAAGAAAGCTGAGTCACCAGAGCTCAGATTCTCTCACTCCATGGCAGAGGCTCTGTTGGGCTTTACACTCCCCTCAGCAATTCAAGCCCTTTGATGTGTCTGAAGATAATCACTCCCAAAAATTGAATCTTACCATCAAAGTACAGGTCTGATTTAGTGATTAAATGCCTCATTAAATCTTAAATGGCTCATTTGAGACTGTTATTATCCATTTTTGTCTAGCTTTTTTGTCCATAGAATTGCGAAACTATTCAAAATCCTTCAATAATTTCAGTGATTAAAATTAACTGATAAATAAATTTCTAATAATGGAGCAAAAGTCACTTCTGTAGTGTTTCCTTTCATAAGCAAGGGATATTCTTTCATTCGGGATGGCCTGACAGGGCCAAGGAAGGCCACATTCAGCCGTGGCTGCCAACTCCTGTTTTCAGGGGGGATGAGGACAGTTATCATTTGCAAGGGACAGCTGTCAGAAGAAACCTCACCAAATTAAATTATAGGTCAATAAGCGTCTGGGACCTAAGCCAGCCCTGCCTTCAGCAGCCTCATCCTTTTTTCTCAGTTCTGAAGGCTAATTTTGCATTCCCCCCTCTGTCCCCCCCATTTGTCCTTTCCAGTGGTATGAGAGGGCAGAACTGCAGCTTTTGGCAGCAGTGTTGGCATAGGGCTTGTCAAACTGCAGCTTTGTCCTCAGCTAACACAGAACATAAAAATACATGGAAAAAGAACATAAGAATGGGCTCTTTTTTCTTAATCTTTATTTTAAGCTTAAAAATAGCAAACAGTGTAGCTTATCCTGGAACAAGAAACTCTACTAATGCTAATAGGGTGATCATAGCCCCATAAGAGAGCAAAGCTGTGCTTGTGCACTTCTTCTCTGCAGGGCGACGGGGTGTCTTCTAATTTACTTCTAAAAATTGCATGGTTGATACAGTGTCAGAATAGGTTTTGTTGCAAAGCTTATCTGTCTGGTGTCCTAGCTCTGCTCATGGCCAGCAAGGGGCACAGCCACTTCTGGTCTAGGGTCTTCCTCATCTGAGGGGCAGCTTAGTGTTTCAGATGATTTATTTTCCACACAGTTGTTGACTTGCTTCTAAAACCACTTATGGTGCTTCTGTACTCCCCAACATCCTGTGCAAACAGGTTCTGTAGAGGGAGAAACTTCTTTGTCCAGGAGCATAGCTTGTTGCCTTCATCTTTGTCTTGAACCTGAAAACATCATCTTGATGCCCGTTTCTTGCATGTTATGAGAGGCAGTGACTCCATGGCCTATTTGAGTTTATAAAGCTCTACCATACTCTCAGCAGTCTCAGACTCTCAGAGAGTCTCTCAGAGTCTCAGACTCAGAGTCTCAGAGACTCAGAGTCTCTCAGACTCTTCTTTCCCACCTTGAAATGTCTTCGTTTACATAATACATAAGTGCCTCACTTTCACGAGCCCTGATCTTTGTGGGGACAATATCTGTTGGAGAAGACAGCACAATAAAGCATAAGCAATCCCGAAGGTTCCTTCATCAAGTGATAGAGCAGCCAACAAGGCAAGGTGCTATGCTGGACACTGTTCTTGCCAACACAGAGGGGCTGGTGTCTCAAGTGAAGATATTTTTCAGGGGTCAGTATTGGGGCTGGTGCCGTTTAAAATCTTTGTCAGTGACATGGACAGTGGGACTGAGTGCACCCTCAGCAAGTTTGCCAATGACACCGAGCTGTGTGTTGCAGTGGACACACTGGAGGGAAGGGATGTCATCCAGAGACCCTGGCAGGTTTGAGAGGTGGGACTGAGCAAACCTCATGAAGTTCAACAAGGCCGAGTGCAAGGTCCTGCACCTGGGGTGATCCCGAACACAAACACAGGTTGGATGGAGAAGGACCTGGGGGTGTTGGTTGAGGAGAAGCTCAACATGACCCAGCAATGTGTGCTCGCAGCACAGGAAGCCAACTGTATCCTTGTCTACATCAAAGCAGAGTGACCAGCAGGTTGAGGAAGGAGATTCTGCCGCTCTGCTCTGCTCTTGTGAGACCCCACCTGGAGTGCTGCATCCAGCTCTGG
>VYZR01082601.1:40118-51060 GCA_013400675.1 Oxylabes madagascariensis
CGGGGGGCGGCCGTCGCAGGGTCACCTACGTGCGGAGCGGGCGGAGGGGCAGCGCCGAGCCCGCCTGCTGCGCCCCGCAGCCCCCGGGCAGCCGCCGCAGGAAGGTAGGGCGGGCTCGGGGGGAGCGGCCGCCGTGTCGCGACAGGCGACCCCTCGCAGGGAGCCGGGGTGAGCGGGCACTCGGGGCGGAGATGGGGCCGGTACCTGAGAAGAGGCGGCCGGGAGGGCGGTGGTGAGGCGAGGTGGTGTGGTGTGGTGTCGACTTCTTGGGAAGTGGTCAAGCGACTTTTTGAGCAGTGCTGCTCAGCTTCAGAGAAGCTGGAGTGTTGGCTGGACAAGGTGAGAGGTCGGTCCGAGAAGGTGACAGTGATCCCGAGTCAGGGTGGCCTCCGCCAGCCGACACATCCCCAACAGGATCAAACTTGGACAAAGACCATGACTCTGTGCGTTCTTGGCATCCGAGTGCCATTGCATTCGCAGAAGGCCATCAAGAAATGGTTCTAAGACCTGGTCTGCGTGAGAATTAGTGAATTAGTGAATGAGCTGGTAAACCTATAATTAGATTCCTACGTGGCAATGACTCTGAAGTCTTTTGGGGGAGTGAGGACTGTCATTAGGATCTGAAGTTCAGCAAGAGTGAGGAGTGCCTGTGCTTCAGCCCTCAGTCAGCTGCGTGTGTGGCCAGAAGCGGGATATGGCCTTCTTCAATGATCTCCGTGTCATCCTTGGTTTTGGCAGATGCCACACCCTCAGGAACTACTTAGAGATTCAGGTAGTTATTCTGTGGAGTTTTCTTTGCAGTCTTTCAGGGGGAGAAGAGCCAGCTTTCAGGGCGGTGAAGGAGTAGTTTGTCATGTACTTTGGGGTCCTGCTGTCAGGGTGCAGTAGTGATGGTCCATGCAGAGATGTGCAGGCTCTTAAAGAAGCTGGAATGATCATGAGGAGGAGCACATGGAATTTTGCTAGAAATGAGACCACCTTTGTGGTCAAAGTAAAATAACTCTTTCTGATCTTTGCCCCAGCAAGAATAAAGCCAGTTTTCTGTGGAATGGCTAAAGCTTGTCCTTACTGCCTTGATGAAAAGACTACTTGCTAACATCGAAGCCACCATCTGACCAGATGTCCTGTGATCTCTCGCAGGTCATGCATGTGGTCTCAACTGCAAATCTGCTTTGTTTTCTTTGCCTGTTTCACCCCAGTAAAGATTTTTTTATCTCACGAGGAGATGGACAATGAACTCATATATGGATTGACTTCTAGGTTCAGCTCATCTTCAGTGGGAAACTGTGATGTAAAAAATAAACTGCTGCTTCCTGCCTCTGGTTTCCTGAAAGGTTTAGAAGAAATTAGATAATCCTTCACCATGCTTCCTTCACCACTGGCATTGAGGAGGACAACACGGCCACGTATTTGTTCAGAATAATGACTATGTGGTGCTCTTTTGTGCTGTGGTATTGATACCAGTTTGAGGTACCTAGGTCTTGCAGTGTCAGTTTTTGTGACTTTTGTTGTTGATGCTCTGTTACTTGGCATTATCCTAAAGCACAGCTTTTAAGTGATTCTAATTATGAAAGAATTTCAGCATTAATGGAGAAAAAAGCCTGTAATCCTGTGGATTCAGAGAGTTTCTTGAAAATATGCTAAGAATGGCATCAAAAAACGAGGCAAAAGTAAAATGCATCCTAATTTAGTTAATGATTTTTGAGGAAATCCTAGTGGGGAAATAGAGTCTGCTCATTTTACCTGAGAACTGGCAGTACCTTGTTGTGTTGGAGAGCTCGAGGCTCTGGAAAGCCCAAGTGTGTTTTGGTGCACCTCCAGGTGAAGTGTGTGAAAGAAACATCACTGCTGTGGTTTGTGGTGTTGGGCATGTTGCTGCTGAGGTCTCATTTGAATCCCTCTAGTTCAGTCAAGGGAAAAATATTAATATATACAATAGAGGGTGGAGTTGTTGCCAGTTTAGGTTGGAGACCATCAGGTACCTTCTGTGTTCAGCTATTTGACTTGAACGTGTTGCTTCAGGCTAAGAAAAATCTACTTAAAAATAGAGTTTTGGGGATAGCCAGACTGAACTTTGAAATAGTGCTGTTAAATAAAAATATAGGGGAAAAAGTAATGGTAAAATAAAGTGAAAGTGGTCTAAGGTCTGCCATTTTTTCATAAGAAGAATCACAATAGCTAAAAAAAAATATTAATGGGTGATTTATACATTTATTTATTTATTTATTTATTTATTTATTTATTTATTTATTTTTAATCAGGAAACATGGTATTTCACATCCAACTATTGTATGACAAGATGGGGGCATTTACCAAAAAAGGCTGCTTAAATTGGTGGTCCATGGCTTCTACCAGCAGCTCTGGAGAAAGGCATCAGGGTGCAATAGCTGCCAGTGTCCTGTACTGCTGAGTGTAAGTGCTGCCTGGAGAAGAGGGACAGGCTCCTTACACAGATTTGTGCTATATCGGGTTGGGATTGCTTTTTGCTGTGGCTTTTATGTGTTTTCAGTGTCTTCTGTCTGACCATAAATTAATGTCAGTCCATTCTTAAAGTCTGCAGAGGCTTTCAGGTATGGGAGTTTTTTCTCTCCTGCTGTTTATGGGGATGGTGTTGGACTATTTTGGGATGTGGGAGCCAGCAGGATGGCAGCAAGGAAAAGTCAGGGAGGCCAGACTTTGCTCTGTTTTCCTGGTGCCTCTAGGTTGTAACTCTGCTCACACTTACATCACTGAATTAATGCAGAAGACTGATGAACGGAGTGTTTCCATAGATGAAGTTGAATATCCTACTTTGTCGCTCTATAAAAAAAAAAAAAATTGCAAAAGCACACAAGGAAATAATTTTGTGTCTGCTTTGGATCACGTTAAAGTTTCCTGAAGCAGGGTTGTGTTATTTATTTCCCAAGCACAACTGCAGTCATCAACCAACACCACCAAAAGGGGGGAAAAAAAGACACAGGATGGGAAAGATGGAGACTTGTCCATAAATGGTCCCTAAGTCTGCAGGAAACTGCCTGTGCTTTTCCTGACCACTGGTGAGGCTCTGTCAGCTGAGACCATGGCTGTGCAACGGATGGGAGGGTTTGACCATCAAGGTTTCAAATGTCTGTGCCCTAATATGCATACATTAAAAAATGTTAACTGAAAGCAGCAGGCAATAAAGTAATTCAGCTGTGTGATATCTCTGGGAGCTGCTGGAGCTGCCTGTTGCAGCGCTTTGGAGAGCTGTGCTGCTCCCAGCTGTTTTGCTCCTGACTGAGCCTACCAAAGAGCAGATGCTGCTGCTCTTGGTGACAAATAACAAGTAAGATTTGGCATTGACAGCATATGATGGTCATCTGAGGAATCAGAAGAGTTTTGTTGTGCTTCAAAAGTAAAGCAAATGGAAGTTCATAATCCCACTTATATTTAGTGGAAGTTCATAATCCCACTTAAAGCTGCATTGTTGCTAATAAAATCATGTTTTTAAACTGATTCTAAGCTCTGGTTTTCTTAAGCACTGACCTGGTAACATATGCAGCAGATAAAAACTCCAGCTACATGGAAGCACAGAGATTCTGCCAGGTGTACCTGCTCCTGCAATAGGTATTAGCAGGGTGTGCACCCACAGAGCGCTTGCAGACGTGTGAGGTATGTTTTATAAGGTTATTCCAGGGTGCCATGGCAAAAGAAAAAAAAATATTGCATTTGGAATTAGAATTAACAGCAAATTCCTGTCACAATAATTGCAATAACAAGGTTATGTTGGCTCTTGTGCACTGAATTTGGGAGGAGCCCTCTTCAGGAGTCTGATTGAGAAAAACTGGAATTCCTTGCCTTCTGGGCAGATTTATTTCCATGGAAGTGGGGAGTGTGGTATGCTGCCAAACTTAACCTGATGTTATTTTGGATGCTCTTTCATGTCATATCTAGGAATATGAAAGTATTTACCTTCAATGATTAAAAGCAAAGAGTAAGATTTTGCTGCTGGGCCCATGTGTATTTTGCTTGGGATTATAACGTATTCTGAAGCATGATGTATTATTGCCTAAAACCAAAAACTCTTTTGAGATTATATTTTTTTAGGTGTTACTTTCACTTGCATACCTTTGTCTTTTGGTTCATCATAAAGGCAGACTAATTTCTGTTTCTTGTTGGATTGAGGGTTGTGGTTTTCTTTAAATAGGAACTATTTCCAAGAGGTTACTGCTTCTCTGCAGTGATGATTGATAACAGTCTCATCTTTAATTGTCTGCAAATTATTTTGGAGTGATATCTTTGAAATTATGTGGAATAACATGTTTGGCACTTAGTAGTACAGCAGGCTCATAATAACCTCATTTGATTTAGCATTACACTATTGCTAAGATTTTACTTAAATTTACATTTGGGTTTTAACTTTAGAATGACAGTGCCATTTGCATTTGTGTCAGTGATATGTAGGGCTTATGCCAAGAGTCCTTTTTAATTCTTCTAGAAATTTGGTTTAAAAAATGTATCAGATGTTTTCATTGCCTAATTGCATGCATTTTCAAGCTGGCTTCACATCTTTAAAAGTATAGTAAGTTTTGGGTACTGATTTTATAGGAAGTTACTCTGACTCTTCATGAGGAAGAGCCAAAATTCTTGGAGAAAACTTGGTTATTCTGAAGTTAAATTGATCTGTCTGTCTTTCTGAAGTTAAATTTATCCATCTGTCTTTCCACATCCCATGGTGTAATTGCTTGTCTGTTTTGGATTAGGATTTAACTTTTGTAAGTTTATTAATTCTGTGTGCTTGGAGCAGTGATTTAACATTACACTAGAGTTTGACACGACAGGGCTTTGGGAGCTGTGCCATCAGGGAGTCCCATCAGGCTGCGCTTGGAGTGGATTTGCCCTGGCTGAGCCAAACCAAAGGAGCTGCATGGGTTAAAGAGACCTCTCAGGTCTCCAAAGATTTTTCCGGCCTCTCCACCTGTGTCCCAGCGTGATGAGCTTTGCAGCGTGCAGTGCTGTTCCCCAAGTGCTGTGTTGAGGAGTGAATAACATCCTGGCTTTGATGGATGTGGGTGGCACGTGGGATGCTGCTGCAGAGGAGTGCAAAGCTGAAGAGCTGGATATTGGTTATTCCTTGGAGTGTGCTACTTCTGGGCACCTTCTTTAAGAACAGGTAGACAAACTGAAAAGACTTTCATTCAGAGGAAAAAGGTGTTAAGAGGTGCAGGAAGGCAAGCCTGCAGGGAAAGCCTGAAGTACTGGTGCTTGTTTTGAATAGGGAAAAGTAGGTTTTGAAGGAATGTGCCAAGACTCTTCAAACTAACAAAAATAATTTTTTTGAAGGACATAATGACCGATTGTTCCCTAGGTCCACTGGAAGTAGGACAAGAAGTAACTGACTTCATTTTCAGGCAAGATATTAGGAAAACCTTTTAACTGTGAAGTTGGTAAGGAATGGAAAGTCTCCTTAGAAAAATGTGAACTGTGGATATCCACACAGGGAAGGTCTAGGAATGTTTTTCATTGTGCTTCAGGGCAACCTCCTGAGGTCCCTCTGGCTACATTTACCTGCTCTGCAATTAGAGAAGCAATCTGGCAGATACAATGTGATTAGCCAAACTGGAATTTAGCCTGAACAATGATCTAACATCAATGGAATAAAAAGACGTAATGGGGTCTTTTAAGACTGTAATAAGCAATCTTTGCCCTGGCTTAATACTTCACTAGAGAGACCAGACTCCACCATAATTGTTCTGTGTGATGACTTAGTGGACACCAGAGGAAGGGACAGTAGTTGACAACATTTTCCCCTCCAGCACTTGGAGGTCTCTTAGCAAATCTAAACCAACCCAAAGTTGCTTATCTGCTAAGATTAACACAAGATAGGAGCTCGTGGCTTCAATCTGTTAGTACCTGGGGAAAAGACTTGGTCTGTTTTTGCTCAAATATTCAGTCTGTGCTAATAGCACAGACTGAGCGAGGTTATTGTCTTTGGAAGAAAAAGAAGAAACTTTAGTTGAAAGCAGTTTTCATCATCTGATAACCAAATCTGGGGAGCATCAGCCAACTCTGCCTGTAAACAGGGGCAGCTGAGGTACCGGAAAGTACCCAAACACAGGAACCTTTCTCCAAGTAGTCAAGCAATGGCAATACTGAGCTTTTATTGTATTTTAACTGCAGATGAAATGTGTTTAGGATATACCATAAAGAGGAAATGGTAATGTTTTTTCTGACAATGATGTCACTTGCAAACTTTGTGAGGTAGATTATTACTAGGAATAACCTTGATTCTTACACACTTTTTATTACCTGAAATAGTTCTTTCTTCATGAATTTTTGAGAAGCAGTTGGGGAATATTATTCTTCAGAAAGTCATTACAGTGTTATGAGACTTTACATCCAATAGCACAGCCTTCTTTCAAAACCTTTCAAATACCTACTTAAAGCTTTCTTTTGGCATATAAAGACAGGAGAAGTTTTTCTAGGTAGCTGTGGCACAGAAAAAAATAAATCTGGGTGTTTAAGCCTTCTCTTCTAAGGGACCCAAGGATCGAGGTGATAATTTATTCTTCAGATGCCTTGCTCTGTGGTGGCCATTACAGCTGTGCCAACATTTCCTTGAACCCAGGGAGACAGTTCACAGGCCTTGTACAAAATGTGAATCCTTTGTGACTGCTGTAGCAGATCAGAAAAAAAAGCATTCCTGTTTGCTGTCTTCAGCTCGAACTGTTTCACGGGCCTGCTCTGGGGGCCAAGTGACCTGAATTGCCCAGGAGCAGTGGCACAGTTGGTGCCAAAAATGATCTTTTGTCACGTTTTGTGTTTTGAAATAAGAAGTGAGGACAGGTTTGAGGACACACAGCTTTCCTTGCTCAAGCAGCACTCAAGGTGGCCAATCTTTCTACATTCTTTTCTAAAATTTTCTTCTGTGTAGAGAAGAGTCCAGAAAGAGGGATTTGGACAGGTAAAAAATCTGCTGGATAGCTCTAGGGTTTTTACTTTACATCTCCAACCTTTATCTGCCTTCTTATGAGACAAGTGTTTAACTTCATTGTTGTAAGGTTTTTTTCATCCCAGTAAGTTCAGTCAGTTCACATCAACATTTACTCAGCCAGGCAAGCAGTTAACAGAGAGGTGTCTGCTCAGGGGCTGCATGGTAGGTGCCAGCATGCCAGATATCTCTCTCATGCCACTTTCACTGAGCTCTGGCCACAGTTCAGACCGAGGTGCAGCTGGGGGATCTTTGGTGTGAGCACAGAGCAAAACTCCAGCGGCCCCTGACAAGGGATGCAGTACTGAAATCCTGTGGTGAAGAACACACAGCTGCCTTGCAGACTCATGCCGACAGCGTGACAAGTGCATCATCACTTCTTACAAAACAGACGTAGAATTTGGAGATTTAGGTAGCATTAGGGAGGGACCTCCAGCCTGGTTTGGTTGTGGTAGATCAGGCTGGCTGCAGCCTGCAGTGATGGCTGCCACTCATGGCACAAATTAGATAAAAGATTTGACATGTAAGTGAGAAAGTTTGTGTGAACCACCGCTAATCTTCGATGGCATCCGCAGCACCACCCACTCTTATCACTTGTTCTAATATTAACTTTGAGCTGAGTTTGTCTTGGATAGCTGTTCAGTGCTCCTGAGCTGTGTGCAGTGGATGTGAGTCATTTAATCAACTTGAGTGTTTTTGATGCTGGAAGATATGTACCAAGATACTTTTGTGCATGATGAAATGTTGTCCAGAGCCCTTCTGTGTTTGTAAGTCTAAGATCAAATGACCTGCAGTCCAGTGGAACAACTGAAAGGGGGGAAAAAAGGTGTGATTCAATTTTTCTTTCAGTTGTGGTATATAGCATATGTGTTGTGCAATCTGTATGCATACACTCACCCTAATTCCAGGGTTTTCCTACAAAAGCGACAGGGTGACACGCTGCCCTATTTTGAGTTAGCCAATCTCTCAGGGTAATAGAAGCCGTGTGCATAAAGGGTCTGATGCCTAGGGTAATAGATGAAAGCCATGGTTTTGAACTCATTCTCAGTGGCAACAACTGGGTCAATTTCAGCAGGAGATGGCGGAAATGTTCCCAGCTGTTTATGCTAAGTGGAAGGGCGTGGATTTTCAATGGTATGTTGTTTCCTCATCTGATCTTCTCTTCCATCTTCAGTAGTCTTGCTTTTGAATGTGCCATCAAGCTCAGCTGCCCCCAGGAAAGGCTCTGGCTGCAAAAGCTCAAGAACTGCACTGTCAGAGAATGGGTGGATGGGGTATCCTGTGGTCGTTACTGATCCCTTGAAAAGCACAAGCCCTGGGCGTGGTTCTGGGGGAACCCCTCGGTGATTAATTTTCTCTCTGAATAATTTTTTGAAACATTTAAAAACTAGTGCTGTAATTTATGTCCACTCTGACACATGTATAAATAAAATAAATAAACCTTTCCTTGTGTCTTTGTGTAATGATAAATGTAGTAGTTCCAGCAGCTGTTAGAAGACAGAAATCTTGCTTCTCACCAAAGTCTTCTCCATTTGCTTTGCAGACTGGAACAAAGTAGCTTTGCAGAGTTCTTTGAAAGTCAGAACAGAATTATTCTGGCTTTGCAAATCCCAGATCTTGGGTACTTGTGAGAAACATCATTCCAGCTGCCACCTTTCCCCATCATGCAATGGGGACTGACCTTGTGGCTTCTGCAAACAGGAGGAATTGAAACCTCTGTCCTTCTTGGCATGTGGAAGACATATCTGTGGGCCTTGGGAGCTTAGCAAGGAAATGACTACAAGATCCTGATAGGCAACTTGTCTGTCTTAGGGATATTGCTAAAAATATATTCTTGCTATTAGTTTTGATGAGGTAGGGTCACTTTTTGAGTGTGGGTTGGTGTGTATGTGTGGCATGTTGGTCTGCTGGGGAAAATTAGAAAAAATTACAGCAGAGAAGCAAATATCAGTGATGTTCCAGGGGCTGGACCTGGTTGGGAAAGGTGTGCATTTGAAAATGATGAACGTCTGCTTAGAACCAGCAGACATTAACATGATAGAGTTGCTGTTGCTGCTTTGTCCTCCTCCTCTTGGCCTCATCCATCCCCACCCCTTTTCCTCATTCCTCTCCTAGCAGCTAGCTAAATCAAATAATCAACTGGGAGCTTCAAAGCCCCCTTTTTAGCATCCTCTTTCATATTTCACAAAGAGACACTGTTTGAAATGCTAAGGGAAAGAAATGGTAATGTCTATTGATATGGTATGTAATGTTAGAAAATATCTGCCACTTAGAAGCCTAAAAATGATAGGAATCAGTTCCAAATTTTCCTGCTGCCTGCAAAGTGGTCAGCAGTATTGGAAGAGTGAGATTTATCCAATAGATAAACACCACAGGGTAGGAGCTGTCTAAAAAAACCCCGAATTTTTAATACTGGTGCCCTGTCTCTTTTTGGGCTTTCTTCATGGTTGTTTTGCAGCACTGAAACTTTCAAAGAAGTGAACTTTGTTTCATCCTGAATAGGGTGAAGCAACAACATTGTGTTCCTTTTCCCTCTCTCTTTTGAGAAAATTAAACAAGAAGCAATTATGCATCAATTGGTTGCTGCTGAGCTGATGTGTTTCTTTTTCGTTAGATGTCTTGATTAATGGTTTGATCTTTCAATTACTATTCATTATGAAATCCATGGGAATTCTGGGTGCATCATGAGTTCAGGGTCAAACCATGTAGTTTTTCAGTACTTTATCTGTGTAATGCTCAGAATTAGTGATAAAACATTGGAAAATATCCTTTATTAAAGAGGATGGTACATATTTGCCCAAGCCCATCCTCCATAGGATTATGATGCTTGGTTCTATACTCATCTTGAACAAAAAATATTTCAAATTTGCTTTGAAATGAGCTTGATTTTCTTCTCTATAGATTGGAAAATAAATGTATCATTTTGTGCTTAAAATGCTAACAATTTGTAAGCCAGCTGTTGTTCCCTTTCTAGACAGAGGGAACTATTTGCCCAAGACACTGTTTTATTTTATTTGGATCACTTTTACATAGCTCTAGACTAAGGGCACTAATCCATAACCATATTAAAAAAAAAAAAAAAAAAAGAAAGGGAATATGTTTAAAGCTAGAATAATTTCGTTCTGTGAAACTCCATTATCTAGTGCTTTTGTGAAATAAGGAGTTAAAGAAGAAAAAAGTGAAGTTTGGCTTTTTGAGTCTTCCCTGGCTATCCACTAAAACCCAGTTTGACCAGATGAACTGATGGTGGGTTGAAGGAGCAGTACCCTCAGTACCTGTTGTAAATACTGTCTATCTTACCTTAGGGTTTTACACTGTGGAACCCAAATACCTGTAGAATTACTCAGCTTTTTGATTTACCCATGGATAAGAGTTGCTATTTACATGCTTGATGAGATTATAGACGTGTAGTGACAAATGCTGCACAGAGGGCTGTCCTGGTACTTACCCAGGAGGAGAAGGTGAAGAGGAAGGGATTTTCTGATGCTTCATATCTCCCTTTAGTCTAGAAGGTGTGGTGGACTGTTTCTGTTTAGACATTTGCATTTCACTTGGATGAGAGGGAAGGCTACACAAGTGTGAAATGCTCTTATTTGTGTGAAAGCATTAGTTTTACTCTAAGGCACCTTCTTTTCCCCCAGTTCTTAGCCTCAGGCAGAGGCTCTGAAGTCAGTGGATAGGCTGCCAGAGGCATCCCTATATGTAAATCACAGTTAGAGTGCTGGAACTTGCACAAAATAAACTCAGCTTATCTGGCTAGCTGAGAATTTACTGATGAACTCTGTTTGTTGTATTCTGTGGTTTAAATATTGCAGTGAAGTCAACCTAGAGGAAAACAGCTTTTTTCCCCTTATTGTATGGATTATGGCATCTCCATATTTCTCAGCCAGAGCACTTCAACTAAAGCAGTTATGAATACAGGCTGAAACCAGTCTTGCCTCTGCTTAGCAGAAACTGAATTTGACAAGCAGTGACCAGTAGTTGCTTTATCTG
>VYZR01082601.1:51097-72890 GCA_013400675.1 Oxylabes madagascariensis
TTTCTTGCTGTTATCCTTAAGTGTTGGCAAAGGCATATGGGCACTGGAAGGAATTCAGCTGATTGAGCTGCTTAAGCAGTTTTGAGAATTTACTTCCATAAATTTCAATCTGTTCTGGCTCCTGATTTTATCTCCATTAGATATATTATCATGCTGTCAGCCTCTGGATAGCGCTGGAACACTGCTGCCCGATTTATTTATTTATTTAGTTTTAGAACCATAGCAAAGAAATGTCACTTGGCTATTTTCAAAGCTGTATGTCTCTTAGAGTAAAATCAATCTCTCTTTTAATAAATGTATATTTCTCCCATATGTTGCTGGGATTCCCAGTGGCAGAGCTGTTAGTCTTTGGTGACCTTTGAATGTCTGGGGAGAGGTTCCCCAGTGCAGCACTGCCCTTTCCTACCCCTGCAGCCGCCAGATCCATTGGCTGCAGTGAGGAGTGCTAGTTATGCTGTGTAAATTATGAATTAGATGCAATGCTTTCTGAATTCATAAGTACCTACAAATTAATATTTTGGCAAGTCTTCTGAAACCCTGCTTCCTGTAAGTCCCAAATCTGCACTCAGGGTGATGGTGAATTTACAGGGGTGTCCACAGTGGCTAATGTAAACCTGTGAGTTACTAGTGAGTTCCCAATACCTTTCCTGGGGAATTTAGGGTTACTATTTGAATTCATAAGAGCATTAGTCACCTGAATTCCTCTACAGATCTGGCTTCCTCATGTTAATTTTGGAAGCTGCTCTTTATTTCACCAAATCCATTTCTTGATTCTTAAAGTGAGGTAAATTCTGTGACTTGAAGTCAATGGCAAGCATCCTTTTCTGTGCATGCTTTTCTTATGAGACACTTATTCAGGGGAAAAAACACAAACCTGAAAGTGGAGGTGGAGAGAGCTTGAGTGTGGGCTTTGTGTGTGAAACACAGAACTTCCCAGGGCATCGAAGTTGTTGGTGTTTTGCATGGAGGTCGCTAGTGCAGCTCACATGCAGGTAAGGGCAGTAGTTCCCCCCAGAGCAGTAATTTGTACTCGTGTGGCTCTATTTCACACCATCAGATGGAAAATGAGAAGCAAAAGGAGCAGAAAATAAACATCAGTATTAACAAAAGGTAAGCAGAGGTGAAATGCTTGGTGATTGCTGCCTTTTCAGGGTTTGTTATGTATTCATGTTTAGACTGATTTGCTCTACAAGAGTAAAGACTTGGTTTCAATTACCATGCAGTGACTCAAAGCTTTTCTAATGAGAATTGAAGTCAGAAAATAGTTTTCTTCATTTCAACGTAAAACTTCGCCTTTTTTTTCCTTTTCCCTGCGAAGTCTTAAGTTTTCCTTACTGGTGCAAACTGCAGCCTTCTGAAGGAAGTGCTGATAAGCTGCTTTTAAGTGGAGCCCTCTGGGTGATGTTTGGAGCTTCCTAAGTTGACTCTTGCAGCACTCACATCCAGGCAGACAAATGTGTGCTGCACTGCAGAGACTTGGAAAAGATGATGCACAGAGAGTGAGGAGCTAGGGGAGACTTAACTGCATCCTAGACATTCCCTCTTCCGTAAAATAAGACACACATGTCCAGACATAGAATTCTCCATATACAGATCATGTTGGAAACCCATTTAAATTTAAGACACACACTCATTAATGCAGAAACTCTTATCACGGGACTGGTTTCCACAGGCAGGATTTACTTTGCTGAGCAGCCTTCCTGCATGGGAAAGCCAGACTGTATGTGTGACACGTTGCTTGCTTATCTTGGCTCAAAGCTATTGTTCCTCAGCCTATTGTTCCAACATCAAATCTTTGGATAAGATCATGGAGTGGATCCTCCTGGAAGACACATTAAAGCGTTAAAGCACGCTGAGGACAGGGAGTTGTTTAGACACAGACAACATGGCTACCTCTGGATTGGAAAGACATTAATTTGATGAATGGACTGATAGATGGATAAGGAGTTGGTTATAGTCAGTGGCTCAATGTCTAAATGTCAAACCAGTAACAAGTGGTGTCCATCAGAGGTCTGTGCTGGGGGAGATATTGTTTATTTTGGGCAACCTGACCTAGTGGAATGTGTGCCCCATGGCAGTGGGTTGTACTGGGTGATATTTAAAGGTTCTTTCCAACCCAGACCATTCTGTGATTGTGTAACATGCTGCAGATTTTTTAGCTCTGGAGTTTGCCTGTGGGAGGGACTCCCTTTTTGGCCTGCTCATTGCGCTGCGCCAATGTGGTGCATGCAGAGGACAGAGCAATCTGGTGGTGACTGGGTATGGAGAAGGCTGTGTGCATGTGTGCAGTGGTGTCAGAGATGTCTCTGCCTTAGATAAACTCAGAAAAGTAGAAACATGGAGAAATAGAAAGATTTCCTGTATTAATTTTTTTTTTCGGTTCATCATGGACTTTGTGCAATGTGTGGAAGTTTCACTGTTGGAGTGGAAATTCTCAGTTTAGGTGGCTGCAGGACTAGGTGTCAGCTGCTTTTCCCTGTGATTTCCTCAGTGCCTGATGCCTCAGAGGGAACCCACTGCTTTTCTCTCAATACAGGCACACACATGCACAAGAGGAGTGTATTAGCAAGTTTTGCACTATGATTTCTTAAGAGAAAACCTCATATGTTTAAGAAAGCCAAACTGCAAAGAAAAAAAGAAAATAATAGTAATATGAAAGAGTAAAGAAAGCAAAGAAACAGTTCAGACATGCAGGGATGGAATATCTATAAAGCCAGCTGTGTTGGAAATTAATTCATTCAAAGCTTTAAATGTGAGTCAGTTACTTTGTACGCCTGTGTTTTAAATTACAGCTTACTGAGCCTGTGTGTGTCCCTGCTACTCCTAAATTAACGATGTAAGGTAGCAGGTTTTTATGAGTGTGTGTCTTGTGAGCCCTCATGGTGCTGGTTGCATTTAGCTAAAGGGGGCTGTATGAATTGACCTTTCTCAAGGAGGTCTGTGCCAAGGCTGAAGGCATACTTGTTCTTTCCTACTGATACCTCCTCTTGGAGGTGGAGTTTGTTTTACTTGTGCCACATACTGCTGCTCCAAACATAAAACATTTGGAATTACTCAACCCTGCTGAAGAATAAAGTGCAGCTAAATGTTGCTTTAGGCTCATAGCTAAAGAGTAGGCTCAGCCCTCTAAAATGCATGTTTTTCTGCAGCATGGACTGTGTGAATGTCTGGTCTGGGGTTTGTCTTCTGTAATGTTGAGGGTCTGTGGTGTAAGTGCTCCTGAGCCCATCCTTCAGGCTTCCTTTGCAGGTCATGGAGAGACATGGACTTTTCCAGTGCTTGACTCACCTTACATATTTTATATGTCTACTCTCTAGTGAGATGAATCATTCCCTTAAAGATCCTGTCTGCCTCATCTGTCCTGTCAAATAACTTAGCTCTGCAGCCCACTATGGGAGCTTCGTTGATGGCTGTCTGCATGCACGAGTGTTTCTTCCCTCCTGGCTCTCCCGGGAGTCACCCAGCTAATTGCCTCTGAAACTAAACGTGGGCGATCACGAGGGATTCTTTGCTGCTGGAGCTGCTCTGTGCTGTCAGCAAGAGGAGCAGTGTGCTGGGTTTGGCTGCCGCCACCCTCAGCAGCCCTCCCACTCCCTTTAGCAGGCTTCGCGCTGGTGGCGTGTCCCTCATGAGGCATTGGCGTGTCCTGCAAAGCCAGGGCTTGTGTGGGTGCAGCACGCAGCTTTCACTATTTCGGGTACTTTGAATTGAGGGAAAAACCCCAAACAGCAAGACCACAACAAACTAATATGCTTAAGGCCACAGGTACTTGAGAGGGACCACAAATAAAATTATGTCCAAGGTCTATAAATTGTGTTTGGGGACCATCTGTTATCACAAGGGCAAGCCTTCAGGAATGCAATCTAACAAATTTGCCATGTAGATGTCTGAAGTTTTGCAGTCTGAATCTGAATCCCATTCATTACCTTTCAAACTGATAAAACCCTGGCAAAATTTCACCCATAAGCAGGTTCTGTTCTGCTGAGTGTGGTTGTACGCAGGGTACAGACAGAATAATTGGAGATGAAGATGTATATGTAATTTGTTTCTATGGCTAGCAAATATTTATGGTTCTTGATGGAATTTATTGCCACAAATGATTTCCATTCACACTTGGTCCTGTGTCAGATGTAAAAAATTAAATTGTTGCACGATTTAATCGGAGGATTTGCTTAAGACATCTGTGTACATATTGACAAGTCTTTTGTTTCTTCTTTGGAAGCAACACACTGCTTGGCAGGGCAATGGCATTCCCGGATTTTTGTTTACAAAAATGGCTAATATGTTTCTGTATTTTAATTGGCTGCTAAAAAGGAAGGAGATTAAAAAGGGGAGAAAACAGCTACTGAGTTAAAAAATATGGAAATATGAAAAACTTACTAATTCCCTTTAAAATGCAAGCAGAAGGGAAGGAAGGGGTGTGGCTTTTTGAATTAGTGCACTAAAACTAGGATTTGTCTGGGAAGAATTTAATGATTTGTATGCAAGTTTAGGCTGCAAAAGCCAAACATTTCGCAGACCTAGAATTTTAGACCTGCTGGTTTGTGAGCCCTTTGCACATCTTGATTTAAATTTTATATTATGATTTCAGATTTTTAGGACAGATTTTAAATGACAGTCCTTTAAAAGTATATCACATATATACTACAGGTTATTAAGGGATTATCAAATGATTATCACAGATGGCTATGAGGGAAAAAAAAATCTAGGAAAAAGTGGTCTCCAGAGAGAAGTCTCTGCAGATTACTGTCAGATTGGTCTGAAGGAACCATCAGTCCTTATCCTTAAGCGTGAAGTACCTGGAAGAAAAATCACACCTTCAAATGCATCCTAGTTTTCCTAACAAAGCAGTGGCATTGCTTTAAGATTTTTTTTTCTCTGTCTGTGGTTATCTCATGTGGTGAAAATTAAGACACCACTCTGAATAACAGTTTCTGGATATCCATTACCCTTCAGGAGTAGCTGAAGTCGGTGTCCGACCAGTGCTTGTGATAAAATCTTGCTGAACATTGATTTTTCTTACGATGCTGATTTCAGTTAATGTGTCTATAAGTGAAGCTATGTACGGAGGGATACTTTAAGATATCGAGTATGATTTTTTTAAGTGGCATTGTAACTTTCCAGGTATTGTAATCTCTTTATATTGTGGAATGTGGATGTTGATGCTTGGAAAACACATTTATGGTGTCAGGTTGGATGAGTCCTTACCCTAGGGAGAGAGCACACCCATGGTGATAGGCAAAAATGCAGATTGTCTGAAGCCATTTTCTGGCTCCTCCTGGGCAGCCTTGGGAAGGTCTGTCTGAATTTCATATCCAGAGCTGTATAATCTGGGCTGTAATAGCTCCTCTACTCCTCTTGCTGGAAAGCCCTCTGTGAAAAGAGCTGCTCCTCAGCCTGTTTGTTCATCAGCCACAGGGATCTGCTCTCAGTCATTGTAGGGATTTCCACCATCCAGGTGAGAGAATCCAAATCATGATGCCACAGTCAGGTTCGCTCTGAGTAAATAAAATTGCAAAGTCAAGAGGTGGGAAAACTCCTTGAATAAGGATTGTTTTTTATCAGGGATAAACCTGATTTTCACAAAGCATCTGTAGAGTTTATTTGAGAAGGCTTACATGGAAACACTATGAACCAGGCTGAAAATTACCTGGAAAAGTATAAACAAAGGCTACTAACGTACCTATGGAACAGCTCATTCAGGAGGATATTTTGTATTCCTGAACGTCCCCAAAATGCATCACCGACATTTGTGAGTTACCCTCTGGGGGGGGCGGTGCACGCTGTCCAAGAGATGTGTTGGATTTTCACCCCCATCCATTGTCTGTGAATCCTATTGCACAGCAGCTTTTGAGGCACCCTGTAGGGGTGTTTAGGAGGTGTTAGGAACAGGAGTCTCCTGTGTGTTCCTTAGTGAATGGAAATAGGCTGTTGCTTCCTAAGGAGCAGGGACCAAGTGTGAAGTTTGAGAATCTATTCAAAAGCATTGCCGTCAAACAGGAGCCTCGGGTCTGATCTCTGTCACAAAAGTAGCATTTATATAGTGCTCCTAAATTTAAAGAACTATACAAAAGCTTGATCTCTTTCTGTTTTTTCCCTTTCCCCCCCCCCTATTTTTTAGTGAAACTGCATTAGTAAGTCACTGGGGTCTTTATTTCATTTTCATGTGTTTATCAATAGCTTGGGGTCAGTGGGAAGGCAGTTTATCGTCTTTAAGATTTTAAGAACCCGAGTGTAAGCTGCAGAGGCTCTTGGACATTGCGCTCTGCTGAAAAAGAACCTCATTCATGTGGTTCATTATAGAGATTTTTTTTCTTCCCTGTCAACTCTGTGCAAAAGGAATTCTTGCTGAATAGTTCACAATAGCCACCCTGCAATTCCTCTACTTAATGAGCTACTTCTCACACAAATAGATTTCAGAATAACTGGGCACAGATGTGTAGGTATCTGTGTGGTTGGTGGGGTTTTTTTGTTTGGTTTGGGGTTTTTTTGTCTGGTTGTTTTTTTGTTGTTTGATTTTGTTTTGGTTTTTTTTCCCCTGAAAACGATTGTCAGTCTTCATTTTCATTTCAGCTTTCAAGCCTGTTGAAACAGCAGCATTCCCGTCATTGCAAGCGTTATTCAACCGTGTGAACTGTGACTCATTCTGAAAGATTACACGCATTTCCCTCCCTGGTGTGCACCTATCCTCCTGCTGTTCGCTGTTTGCAGATTGCCTGCTGCAAGCAGAGGTCAGGGGCACATGCTGCTGCAGAGCTGGCTTGCTAGCTTGCTTCCAGGCTCATGCTGTGCAGAGTATAGGAGTCCAAGTTTGCTGCAGGCAGGAAGTTTCAGGGTGAGAAACGCCACTTTTGTCTGCTTCTGGGGGATAAAAAAATCTCAATAACCTTTTCAGCATCTCTTTACAGTAAAACAAACAAACAAACAAACAAAAACCCCAACACAACAGCAACAAAAACCCCCAAAAAACAAAAAAACACCAACCAACTAAAAAAAAAAAACAACCCTAAACCCATAACAAATCTGAAAAATAACCCCTAAAGAAACAATAAACCTCATACAGACCTCCTGGCTCACATTCACTGTAGATTATATTTACTTAGGCTGCAAAAATATCAATTCATGATACCAGCTCAAGGCAAATGCCATCTGGTCTGGTGGTCCTCTTTAATAATCTTTATTTTTTAATTTTACCTTCTCTTTCCTGCATTCCTCTCTGGCATAAGAGGATCCCTGCTGTCACTGTGCTGGCTCTTCTCCTGGTGCCACAGACCAGTCCTGTCTGGGGGCTCAGTGCCTCACCTCACTTGTCTGCCTCCATCCTCTCCAGCTAATTGCTATCTCCAGCATGTTTTCCAGGGCTTTGTCTGAAATACGGTCCTGTGGGAATCCCGAGTGGGGTTTCTGATTGTATTTTATTGAATGCCAGCATGAGCCTTTGAGGGAGAAACCCCATGCTGTCCATTATGGAAGCTCAGTTAATTGAGGATGATTAAAGGGAAGCTTGATACTACCTGCCCAACAGTAGAAGTGAGCTGTGGCGCCTGAAGATGAAAAGCCATGAGGAATCAATCTTGATTTAGTACAACTTAACACCGTGCTTGTATTTTTATCTACTTGAGGGCAAGAGATGACAAGTCTAAACTTCCCGGCGTGACAGAGGGCAGAATTTGGAGAAGGTGGCGCAGATGGGAGCACAGAGCCCTGTTGCTCTGCAAGCACGTGTCTGAAAGACCTTTTCTGTCCCACTCTGTCTATGTGGGAAGTGTTTCTGGAAAAGCTGACAGGATCCCCGAGGTTCAGAGCTGAGGGAGCTCAGAAAGCACCACCAAAGCTACTTCCTTGGGGCTATGAAAATGAGAAGTGGTAGGGCTACAGGCAGCCACACTTATATTTTTTCAGGGAAACAAAGGATTCTGGTATATCTGTCAGGCAAGCGTGGGAGAGGAAGAGGACTTTTCTCAAAGCCCACAAGAAGCTTGTTTTTCAATAAAATCTAGATCTTAAAAAAGGAAACAGGCCGCTTGCAGGGGTTTCCTTTGGTGATTTGTTTGCAATCCAAGTTCTTGTTTCAGTGGACAAGCAGACATACCTGATAGATATGAAATTAAAATGATATCCGTTTTTTCAGATGTTTTGCTGTAGGATTTGGTTATTTGGATCTTACTTTTCTTCATGCATTTCTCACAGCCTACTTGGGTGTCCTAGAGTAACTGGGTTAACACATGTATCCTGGATGAGGAGCACGCACTTTCTGAATTACCTACAACTGCTTTCAAAGCTGATCATTATAAATCATAGTTAGATGCTTTTTCATTGTGGTTGAAACCCTGCTTTATTCTGAAATGTTTTCCATGTGTAGACAAGCCCCCAGGAAACTCTTTTTGTTTGAAATTAAATGTCCTTAGTTTATTAGCCCTTGTAATTTATGCTTGCACTGCCTTTAAGGTGTTTTTTGTTTGGCTTTGTTTTACAGACTGTAAGATGGCACATTGAACTACAACCATGGGCAAGTCCAACCCCTTCCCTCAACTATGAGGCCTCAAGGTTCCTAAAGTACATTAGCACTTCTCAGGTAGGTTTTTCGTTTCAGTCTCCATTTAGAAAACACTTTGCCTGGCACAGATTGTTCCCTCATATCTAAGGAATTAACCTCACACCAAACTTTTTTTGAAACTGATTTATTTCTAAAGTTGCTTAACCTAGCACTGATGGTCAACATGAATATAAAGGTCAAAATACAGGTTAGAAAGAATGCATTATTTCCGTGTTATTTATTTCCAAATGGGTTTGCGTCCTGACAGGAGTATGATATGGCTGAAATTCTAGATGTGGTGTTTCTCTCTCCCCTCTCTCCCTCTCAGATGGAAAAATACAGAGCACTCTGTATCAAGAGAGTGTATGTAACCACTCCACCTCTCAATAATATGATAACCAGGCTCATTTTACCTCAAAAGGAGGCATTTGAGGTTCTCAGTAAAATGAGAACAAGACATCAGACCCTAACTTGAACAAGTTGTTTCAATGATACCAATAGAATCTTGATATTTTCAGGACAAAAACAATGGCCGTGGATATTAGTGGGTTTGTGTGCTTTTTAAAATATGGCATTTCCAAATCCAGATTGTGTTGATGGATACTTACAGCCTTCAGCACACATGGAAGCTGGGCCATCATGTTTTAACAGAGGCATCACTTATGCACAACAGCATCTGCGTGTGCATTTCTTGTAATAAAAAAATGGAAAAGGTGCTGGATGCTCACAATTCCAACAGGGCAGCTGCTTTTGGTACCCAGGTCTATTAGCAATTGACCCTTGAATACAGAGTTGACAGCATCATTACTTACATGGAAGAGCAGCAAAAAGCCCCAGGTGCCAACATCACTGAAATGTCATTCACGTATGAAATTCTTTGTTAATGCAGTGCTTTCAAGGCTGAGATTAATTTCAAACACCTCTGAAAAAGAGGATAGCAGGGTGTTCATGTATTCTGCAGCTTGTGGGTACCCGAGCTAAATTGTCAATAAAATGACATCTCTGCTGCCACTCATGCCAGCAGTGAGAGGGCAGGAGGCAAGATGATGCATGTGGGGACAGCAAGAGATGTGTGTAGAACTGCTTGCTTTGTTGTACAGAAGTTTAGACTGTGGCAGACGTATTAAGTTTGAAAACATCCTTCATCTCAGTGACTTAATAAACAGTGGCAGATGTTGCTAAACTCCACTACTTGGGTCAAAGTCTACAAGGACATCAATTAACAGAGAGTTTATTGCTTTTGACGCACTCAGCAAGAAGTTTCATTCCCAGAGCAACTGACTCTGGTTGGGGGAATAAATATAAGTGAAAACAAAAAATGAGAGGAATCCCTGTTCCTGACCTGGCAGATGTTACAAGATGAGTAACTGATGGGTTAACACCATGACTGGTATGGGCACTTCTGAAAATGGCATCCTGCTTATCCCATAAGCCTGGGATACCGTTTTCCTTGTTTGCTGAACAAGTGTCTACTAATTACTGTGCCTAAGTTCAGCCCCATGCCATTACCGTAGAATAGCTCAAACTGCTGGAGCAGGAAGGTGCCATGTCAGCAGGGTCAAGGTGTGGCCAGAAAAAGCATTTTCAGCACTGGTATTTCATGATCAGGAGAAGCATCTTTCTTGTGCTGTTGTTTGTATGATAGGAGTGAGCTGAAGCCCACAACAAGATGTGAGCTCAGTGCATCAGTAAATCATGCAACAGACTGATGATGGTGCTAAAGGCAGGTTCAGGGTTTGATTTTTTTTTTTAAGTTGTTGTTGTTGTTGTTGTTGTTTTCTAGCAAGAGCTATTCAGTAGCAAGAGCTGTTAAAATTGCTTCAAACTCTGACTGTTGTGATTGCTCATAATGCCATGAGTCGATTAAGTGCCAGCCTTGCAGAATCTTAGTTTTCTGTAGAGAGTACATTATTCTTCTGTGTCTTAAATTAGTGCTTATTATTGCAGTGCCATTTAGTCCTTGATTGTTATGTGACTGAAGGGAAATGAGTAGTGGGGTGCAGTGCAAATCATTGTTTAAAACTTAGTGAATCCTGGGAACAGCAAGAAGAGATACTGTATTTGCTTTTAGGATTTTTCCATGGAAATTGTGACCCAAGCAGGAGCAGGGAGGTGGTGATGCAGTGTGCAGCTCTTTGAATGTAAGGCTCCAGGTAGTGATCTTTCAGAGCATACACTTCTTAAAGAATGAGAGTTTTATTTACTTATTATAAGGTACATGGTGGAGAGTGCCTGCCACATTAAAGGCTGGGTTCCAGGTTTTACTCTCACCTCTGTATAAAATTATTTCATTTCCGTGGTTCCAGGTGGGACCAGAGCTGTGCTTTTTAGTTTGGCTTAGACTGAGAACTGAGCCTCTGCAGTCTGCTGAGCAAGATGAGAACAGTCTGTTCTGGACTGATATTTAACCTGGTTTTGTCCTTTCCACCATTTTAGTTGTTGCCTTTCTGACAGTGCCAGCTCCCATTCGTGCAGCTAGGGCTGGTACTGGGCCCAAAGAACAACTTTTCATCATGATGGCTCAGCTGGGTTCCTGCAGCTCTTCTCGGTCTTTGCTTTCTTATCTGCATAAGGTAGCAACCTGTGCCCTGCAACCCCTGACTTTGATGGCTGGGCTGCATGGTTTGAGAAGCCCTTCAAGAATGAGCTATGGATGCTGATGCTGGTGCAGAGCAGTGCAGCCTTTCCTGGGCAGAAGTAGCCACAGCTCTGGTGCTTCCTTCTGCTTCCCCTTGCCTCCTTATCACTGCTACGGCGAGAGCCGTACCAGCTCTCCATCAACTGCTGTGCTCTGGCTCCTGTGCTCTGGAAAGGATGCAGCACTCTCCAGCTCTGCGCCTGCCTTTTCCAGAGTGGATTTGGAGGAAGAAGATGGAATGGAATATGGTGGCCTGGGGATTAAAGGCTGGCCTGAGCTGCTGGATGGACAGGCGGAGCTGGTGCTGCAGGCAGGGGCTCCTCTGGGTGTCACTCACAGGGCCGTGGCTTTGCTGGCTCAGTCACTGTGGGTTTGGCTGCTCCAGGCTGCTGCTCAGCTGCTGGCAAAGCTGACTTCAACCCTCAATGGTTTTTGACACGTCCAAGTTTCTGATGAAACCAGAGCATTTTCAGTCTTTGCTTTCTTGGTCTGTACAAGGGCTTTGACTTACGGTGTTCCTCCCTGCAGGGTCTCTATCTCTTCTTTTGCAGGGTTTTTATCCTGGCTTTAGACTCTAGATGTCCAAGCCAGCTCAGCATAGACGCACATGCTATGATTCCTCTGTTTAGTTACACACTTCCTTAAATCCCTTTGTTATTGGAGAGGGCATGTACTGGGGTAATGATTAAATCCCTTCTGGAGCTGAGATCCAGGACACTCTGGGTAAGCTACATATGGCAGAGACACTGCAACTTTGTTGTTACAGTCGTGATTTTAACATTATTCAGGATGCAGAATCCACTTCTGGTTTGAAAAGAAAAAAAATTAAACGTGTGAATGCTGAAACATTTTTCCTCATGGAAAAAAATGAATTTGGGTATAGTACTAATGCTTAATTATTTGCTTTTCAAACTGCATTGCTCTCTCGGGAATTATGTAAGCCTTAAATTTCACCAAGCGGAACAGACAAACAAGGAAAAAAATCATCAAATCTTTGTAGCCGTGTCTCAGATTGACAATAAGACTTAAATTAAACCAATGAACATGTTCCTTTTTTCCACTTCTCCCCCAGAAGGCAAATTAAAAACAAATTAAAAGTCCTGTCTTAAAATGAAATATCCTTTGATTTCAACAGATTTCATGTGAACACATGAACCTGAACAGCTTGAAAGGGTACTCTGAAACCACAAAAAAGCCCTGGTCAATCTGTCTTGATGAGAGGTTTAGCCTCATCCATCGAATCAGAAGCAAGCAATGCCGTCTCTATTCACTTGGGTAAGTGCTCTCTTTAAAAGAAAGGAAATTGTTTCATGGCAAGTAGCTTCAAAAAGCTCTATACATACAACACAGGCTGCGGCAAGGTTATCTTCCAAAATATAAACTTTGTTCAGGTGTGTTTATCATGTGTTGATGTGCTTCTGTAAACTTTATTTTTAGGGAGAAACCTTTCTCCATGAGAGTCTTTATTTTCCTTTGCCTTTCTAATGTTGGTATGAAAACAGATTGCTTGATGATGAGTTGAGAGTGGTAGTTCATGTAGAGGAAGATGGAAATCAAAGAGGTAAGCTGAGAAGCCTACAGGATCTTCCTTGAGCAGAGATGACTTGCATAATTGCCAGGGATTTCAGCAGCTTACAAAACTTACAAAACTTCATTAGCTACCTCTGGGATGAAACAGTATATTTCCATATGAGAGTGAATTTGCTCAACACTCAGGGGTAACATGTGCCCAAGTGATAGTGACAAAGGCAGCTGTGGCTTTACTTTGAAATGTTTGCAGTGTTTATGATGTTTACAGCACTTGAGAGTGAAGCTTTCACTCTTCACAGAACAAGTGCTTTCACAGGTAGCAAAACCACACATGCAGCCTGTTTCCCTGCTAATAAAACATGCTGTTTCCTAGGAGGATGAGGGAGGTCAGTCCTCAGAGTGCATCTGGCCATCAGCACACAGGTGCATTAGGAGAACAGTTGCTGGAATCTGGAGCTCATTTCGCACAGATCACCATGTAGAGCTGCCTAATAAAACTCTATTTGCTGTCCTGGGAGGCAGCTTTAGGTTAGAGGTGTATTGAAAGGCTTCACCTCCCTTGAACCAGTGCAGTTTATTCCTGTGATTTTGGTGCTGTGGGTTTACAAAGGGTGGAGAGCAAAGAATTGTGCTGGGGTGGCATTTCTCAGCCATTAGTACAGGCAGGTAACACCTGCAGGGAGCCTGGTGGGGAGGCAGGGTGCCCTCTAGTCAAAGGGAGTGGTTTTGGTTAAGTTGGGTGGGTTTATATTTCAGCTGAGTTTTTTTGAGCTGTAAAGACCCAGATCCTCTGAGAAGGAGGTGATCTCGGGATTTGTTCAGCAGCACTGCTCTGTGGCAGAACAAGAACCTGCCCCTTAGAGATAAATCATCACATCTACAGAGAGATTCCACTAGACTACTGTTGCTTTTTATTTTCTGAGTGTTCTTTGCAATATATTTTAAATTATACTTACCTGGCATTAATACAAGAGAGAGATTTACATGGTTTTTTTTCCTTCTCAGCTTTCCATGTTCCTTTAAAATTTAGGAAATGTGCTGTGTTACTCCATGCTCAGTTCCAGACTTTACTGTCTGACTGTAGTTCTGAGTTATTGCCTGAGGGCCCTTCTAGTAGTCAGTAGGGAGAGGCAAACACATTCAGGTGGAAAATCAGCTAAGCTAAATAGCATTCTGGAGGTAGGTATAGCTTTCCTTTTATTATAGTGGAAGTCTGGGATAAGGTGGCTGCTGATTTTAGATGTCTTGGCAAAGTACTCAAAGTTCAGTGGAATTAGTCTAGACCTTGCCCTTCAAGCTGCGTGATCATTAATATTAGACCTGAGCTCCTGTGTTGATGCCTTTTTCCCTGTTGTTAAGGATCAAGTGTGGGTTGAGAATGGTATTTTTGTTGAATTATCCAGCAGGCACAATGCTGAGTTCATTTAATATGTGCTAGGAAGTGCAAATTAGGCACAAAGCTGACCAGCACTGAGATATTTTGCTAATGGTTTTTAGCAAAACTGAGGGTAGTGTGTGTATACCAGTGCTTTTTATCTGGTGCTGTTCCATGTATGGTCTAGGGAGCATAAGTGCCAGATTTTCTGCAGTGATGGAGCACTAGGGTTTAGCAGAGATCGAAATTGATGTCAGTTCTCCCATCAATCATCAGATACACACATACAGTAAATAAGCAACCAGGATGCATCACATGAAACAGCTAAAAAATGAAAGGGAAATACTTGAGGTTACAGAGAAGCAGTCTTAAATCCACCAGTTTACTTCTGCAACCTTTGGAGCTCGTTACTGCATAATTCTTCCCCTCAGACTCACTTCCGTTAGTTTCTGACAGACAGAAAAGTAATTTTGTTCTAAGGCAAAAATCCCCTTTAAACATTTTGATTCTCATAAGTTTCATAAAGAGCAAATGGAGAGCAGCTGCTTCCAATGAAGAGCATTCTCTACAGAGAGGATGGATGGAGGACAAATGTGAAAGTTCAGTCGGAGTGTTACTGGGAATCCTGAATTAAACCCATATATCATTAAAACTGGAATAAAACATGCTGCTTAAGCTTTGCCTCCTTGAATGCTATAGAAAAGGTTACTTGTGAATGGGAGCGAGCAGTGTCTGGAACATCTGGGGATCTTTTTAGATTAGTATTAGTTGCTTCCACTACTGGGAGGCAGCAATGTTTTTGCTTGGGGGACAGGATTTCCCAGTGTGATACATAATTGCAATATGCATTAGTGAGCTCTAGTTATTAGTGCTAAATCTGCTTAGATTAAACTAAGTCAGTTACAAACACCACAGGCAGGCACTCAAGCTGGGATAACAGAAATGAATAGGATTTCAGAACCTTACCAGCAGAGGTTTAAGGAGTCTTGTTGCAATACAGTATAAATGCCATTTCAGGTGCATCCTAAAGTGTATGTAGGAGCTTTAGGATTCAGGCAGGGGGTCCTTCGTTTTTTCCTAAGCTGCTGAGCTCAGTTTTCTTCCTTGGAAAGAGAAGGGGAGGAGGGGGAACAGAGAAAAGGAAAGCTGGATCTTAACTTGCATGTGTTGATAACTCTATCCTGTGGTCGCTGTGGGAGTTGGAGTACCTGCAGTTTTCAGGCTGGATCAGCTACAGGTGCCCACTAGAGCTGTGCTGGGGCAGACAAAGCAGCTTTTGTGCCCCTCGGCGCTCGCTGCGCTCCCGGGCGGTGCAGGGGCCGGTGTGATGCTTCATCCAGTGCGAGCTGCAGCCCAGTGTCTATTCTGAGCGCAAGGCTCTGTGCACCGTGACCCTCCGTGAACCCTGGGCGCAGGGAACAGCCAAGGGCCACGGCTGCCCGCTGTGCCGCGCTGTGTCCCGGGTCAGCGTGGCTGCCCCGCTGCCGGCGGGGAGCGGTGCCAGCGCGCCCTTCCTTCCCGCGCTCGCACGCAGCCCGGGACAGACGGCCCCGGGGATGCTGCTGCCAGCGCCCACCTCTGCCCCCGCCGCGGGGCACTGCGGGCAGCTCCGGCACCGAGCTCCCTTCTCCCTTACGGGAAAAATAGGTCACTTTCTTCGGCGCGTTTTATTTTGCTGTTGATGGAGGCAGCAGCTGCTCTCTCCTGATGGCGAGGAAAGGCCTCGCTAGTCTTCTATGACCTCCGCACCTTCCTTTTAAAATCATGATCCCTTTGTAAGTTGCACATCTTTCTTTAAGTAACTAAATCTTTCTTAGGAGACCTAATTTTTTTTATCTCTTTCATGCTGCATTATCCCTTTGCATGATCACATGTGGGACAGGCATTTTTCAAACCAGTTCCTTTGGAGAAGACCTTATTTTCTCTCCTATATATTTGTTGTTGGCTGGATCTCTCTTCAGGCATAAATTTGAGCTGTTAACTAGAGTGCCAGAAGATACATCATGCTCATCTTTACCCCCATTTGTGTTTTTTTTTTTCCTGTTTTCCACCACTGTGAAGCTCCCTTTGCAGTCCACATGAGCAGCAATCTGTCTGGAGGCAGCCTGAGGTTTGTCTGCACCAAAAGCATCTGGCCCTCTGGATCGTACCAGCTGGTATGGTTAGAAGTGTGTCATGGACACATGGGACCATTGGTCGCTGGTGGGCTCATCACTAATTCTGTAACTGTCCTCAACAATTCCCATGCTGTTCATTTTTAGCCAGCTCTCATTCCTGAGGGATTACACTGGTCTTTGTCCATCACTGTCCCTTCTGTAGAAAGCCACATGCAAACAAACATGTCGATTCACTTGGTTAACTTCTGAACTTTTTTCCTAATGTGTGTTGAATGTATTAAAAGAAAACTCCTCTCTTTTCCTCCCACACAGCTGTATGGGTTGGAATCCTGCGAATTAGGGTTGTTCTTAAAAGCACACTAGGCTATTTTTGCACACCCCATCTCCTCCTGTTTTCCCAGGGAAAGGGAAGATGGTTGAGAAGACAACTTCCTAGGGTATTGTTACAGTGTGCTTAGCCAGTATTACAGCGAGTGTCATACTGTATTGGTAACTTCCAAAACAAATGCTCTTCCTTGTTTCATGAGTTGAAGTCGTTTTATCTTACCTGTATGTCCTCAATGTAGAATATTTAGTGCTGGCCTAACGTTGCACTGTAGTGTGTAACATGATTTAAAATGTGTTGGGTTTCACATATTGATGCAAATAGCCCAAATTATTTCAGACCCACACCATTGCTTAGGCTAACTGTGGTGTAGTGTAGCGCGTGCTCTGTTAGTACATCTGAGGGTACTGCCTTGTCACGGTCTGTGCACAACAGATAAATGCTGTGCTGTTAGTTCAGAGTGAATAATCTCAGTTGTACAATTTACAGTACAACTGATTAAAAAAAATCTTAATTCTCTTCTCAGCACTACATGTGTGGATATCAAACAGCTTAATTTTGTTTAATGTTTAGTGCATGATTTGAATCACATTTGGAATAAGCTTGGAGCAGTAGGAATGAAGAGAACATCCCGTTTTATGGAGTAGGGAAGGCCTGTGTTTCAGCTGTGTGATTGCAATGGCACATACCAGATTTTTTGAGTTTTAGCGCACCCCGTATGAACCACTGGGCTGTAGGAGGTAGGAATATGGCACAGCCTTTTAAAACACATATTCTTGCAGAGGCGGTGACTGAGACAATATTGCTGTTCAATGGGGCTATTAATTTTTCTTCTTCTTTGGGGTCTTCACCAAATTAGCAGCAATCTTTCTCTCAAGCTTATGTAACAACTCTGCTACTGTTGTAAAGTGCTTATTTTTAAATATGCTTTTTTAAATCTGTGTCTTCCTGTCCGCAGAGAAAGGCATTTGGGTCTTGTGCCTGGTCCCTACTGGTGGTCACTGTGGGTCATGTTTGTAACAGGTGACAGATGTGGTGTGAAATATGCCAGATTTCTACAAAATAGTATTGCATAAATTTTAAATGTATTTTCTCTTCTGCTTATGGCTTGGTTATTGGAGGTTTGGGCAGCAGAGATGAAGCAAAGTATTGTAAACTTGTCAAGGAAAAAGCAAATTGAAAACAGAGAAATATATATTAACATAAAATATGAATATGAATAATGGACAAAGATTCCAATGTTTAATTTACTTTTGTACAAATTTGTTCGACTTCTGAATCAAGGAAAAGCTCTTTGGGAAAGTTATCAACTTGGGTAAAAGTGGTTTAGTTCTTGCCTAGAAAGGAGCCATTAGTTCTAATATTGCACTGAGCTTGAATTTTCTTCAAGTTAATTTAGTTCATCCTCAGAACATCCTACTCACTAATAGTTCTTTTTGCTGCATCAATAGTTACACTTTTTTTTTCTTTTCTTTTTTTTACATAGGCTAGGCAACGATGACAACCAGTTTGAGCTCAGCATGGCCAACAGTGGATGTGAGGTGCATCGCTTTGACCCCAGCATCAAGTCAGCACACATTCAGGAGGGTCGGCACCTCTGGTACCATCGCCTCTCCATTGACTGGAGGGATCCCAATCCAGCCATTGCAGCTCATAAACTTCACAGCAACACAAAGAAGCTGGGCACAGTACTGAATGAATTTGGACATCAGAAGGTAAGGAAGGACTTGGGTGTCAGGTTTCTGACTGCAGGGTTAGGTGTTGGGAAAGCTCCATGTCTCCCTTTTTGCTGCCTGAGGAGACCATGCACTTTCCAAGTTTTTTCTTTTCCAAGGTTTTTCTTCAGCAGTATTTCTAATGCATTTCTTGTAGGGGTGCCTTTTCTATCTTGCTTTCTCTGTGTGCTGGTAAGAGCCACAATGATTTTAAATCCCTAGCCATCTACCAAATACTTTCTCCTCACTTCTTTTTCCCATCTGGTGACATTGGGTGCTAGCGCATTTTGTCTTGTGGAAGTTCTGGTCTTTGCCTGAGTATGAAAACTAAACTACTCACACAGACAAGTTTATAAAGAGAACACAATATTTGCAACAGTAATTATAAGAGAAGAGGTAATGGATGGTTTGTTTACATTTTCAAGGTCACTGTTCCTAATTACAGTCCTCAAAAACAAAAACATCCTGTTTTGAAATTGGCAACAATCTGTGGGGTTTTTTAGCATTTCCAAGTTTGTTTTTAAGGAACTATAAAGACATCAGGAATCTTCAAATCTCAAATAAACGTTGCCATAATACATTTCAGGAAATTCTTAGGCTGCTTCTGAGAGAGTTTTTCCTTCAGAGGATATACAAACATGAATTCAAATGCTAATATACTTCCTTTCCTGCAGCTAGTTCTGCTTGTCTTTGTTTTTTAAGAAATAGGCAGCCTGGGCTAAGGAGGAGCTCTTCTGTAAGATTTACAAAGCAAGCAGGGCAATGTTTGTTTGGTTTGTTATTTGAAAATGCAAGATGTCCTTTTTGGTTCACTTTCTACTTTTAAAAAATGTTTTCTTTTGGCTCAGCTCTACTGATTGGAACATTTTGAAAATAAGAGCAGAGAAAAGGAGCCTTTTCCTTCTTCTTCCTAGTCATACTGTAACTGTACTGGGCTGTGCATTAGTGAAACATGTGGGGAGACAGAGAGATGGCTTTTCTTTGATGTGTGCCTTGCACTGTTTTGATTTTAGAAGAATTAGTCATACAGCAAAAAATTAATGACCCAATCCAGAATAAGTGTACAAGGCTTGTGATATACCAAACCTGCTGAGGTCAGTGTCAGGTTATCATGGTAGAACGGAGTGGTTATAACACCTCCTGTAAATGAGGGTGTGTAGGGGTGAATTCTGAGCGTGTAACTCTCAGAAAGCAATGGGCTGGAGGGCAGCCAAGGAACATAATGCACACATAACACATGCAACCAGGCTTTCCTCTAGCTCTGTACGTATGACATGGGATTTGGTTAAGTGTTTTGGTGCATTATGAACAGTGTATAAAGCCTCTTGCTCTGGTAGCCTTTGAGGAGCTCCCCTGTGCAAAGCTATGGCTTAGTGAAGTTGGCAGCTGACTTTCTCCCAGTGGGGATAAAGGTGTTACATGCTCTGAGACTTTCTGGTGTTTTATACTTGTGAAATACCTGAATGGGCTGACTGTCCTCACATTTTTTTGTTTAGGTTTTCTTTAAATTAGAAGGAAGACAGCCTGAGAAGTTGTATATTGTGTAGAGACACCATTCTTCTGGTGAATGTGAGTGGAATGTTCCCTTGACTGAATAAATAAGTTAATTCAAAACAGTTGCACAGAATATTTTCCAAAGCACTTTTTTTCAATTAGAAAATTAAAACATGCTCTTCGTCCCATTTTTAATTTAAAAAACCCTTCCGCCTACCCTCAATGTTGTTCCGTTCCCACTTCAAGGCAGGAATTCCAGGCAGCTGCATTTGAAGTTAATGCCTCATTTTATCCATGCTTTTATTCTTTAAGATTTGGGACTTGATTCAAGACCCTACAAGTGACTGAAACTATTTCCACTGATGTTGGAAAATCAGGCTGATGAAGACTGCACAGACAAGATCTCCTGGAGTCCTTGCTGTTGTAGTCTTGAAAAGAAAACTTGCAGTTTAGGGGATTTGTGTGCAAGAGAACAAAAGAACTTGGATGGGCTCATTTGCACCCTGACTCAGATGAGAACGCACCTGCTAGTCTGCAGGCAATACTGGGACCTCATCCACACCAGGGAAACCCATCCTGAATTTTGGCAAGAAATACAAACGCTTTTGGAGTCAGAGTGGATGGGAGAAAAGATTAGAAGAACTTGATCTCTCTAACTGGTTATGTGGCAAAACAGTCCTCAGTTCGCTGAGGAGTATAAATATCCTGAAGGCAAAGGACTTATCTAGTACTATATTAGGATGTGGCTGACAAAGGAAATGTGTAGTCAGAGTATTTTTGGGAGCTCTTAGAGTGTGAAATCTCTTAAGCCGTGGAATAATCTCCAAACGATGTAATGGGAGCCTGATTTCCTGATATACAGATCTAAACTGAAAATTTTCTGGTGTATCTTCTGAGAAGAGCAATATTTTATCAGCCATGGGAAAGAATAAAGATGCAAAAATTGATCTTGCTCATCTTCCCTTCTCCTCCCCCCCACCCTCAACTTTTTTGCTGGAAAGATTTTTTTTTTTTTTTTCCTTTTTTTTCCGTTGTTTATTTGTTTTAAAAAGTTGTTTCAATTTATCCTCCNTGCACAGACAAGATCTCCTGGAGTCCTTGCTGTTGTAGTCTTGAAAAGAAAACTTGCAGTTTAGGGGATTTGTGTGCAAGAGAACAAAAGAACTTGGATGGGCTCATTTGCACCCTGACTCAGATGAGAACGCACCTGCTAGTCTGCAGGCAATACTGGGACCTCATCCACACCAGGGAAACCCATCCTGAATTTTGGCAAGAAATACAAACGCTTTTGGAGTCAGAGTGGATGGGAGAAAAGATTAGAAGAACTTGATCTCTCTAACTGGTTATGTGGCAAAACAGTCCTCAGTTCGCTGAGGAGTATAAATATCCTGAAGGCAAAGGACTTATCTAGTACTATATTAGGATGTGGCTGACAAAGGAAATGTGTAGTCAGAGTATTTTTGGGAGCTCTTAGAGTGTGAAATCTCTTAAGCCGTGGAATAATCTCCAAACGATGTAATGGGAGCCTGATTTCCTGATATACAGATCTAAACTGAAAATTTTCTGGTGTATCTTCTGAGAAGAGCAATATTTTATCAGCCATGGGAAAGAATAAAGATGCAAAAATTGATCTTGCTCATCTTCCCTTCTCCTCCCCCCCACCCTCAACTTTTTTGCTGAACATGCACACTCTGTAGTGCACTCTCGATGAACAGTGGGGAAAAAAGGGAGAAAGCCACTGAGGGCCCACGATTCTTATGGCACTGGAGTTCAACATTATGAAAGCTTTCACTTTCCTATTCTCTAACTACC
The DNA here is from genome assembly GCA_013400675.1 of Oxylabes madagascariensis. Taxonomy (NCBI): domain Eukaryota; kingdom Metazoa; phylum Chordata; class Aves; order Passeriformes; family Timaliidae; genus Oxylabes; species Oxylabes madagascariensis. The sequence continues at coordinate 72,640 of VYZR01082601.1, forward strand.
TACAGGGGTGAGGATGCTACAATGCTGGTGTTTCCCATGGATTAGTGATAGATGCATGGAGAGCTTCCCTCCTAGAGATTTGTTGGATAATTCAAGTCAGAAGGGATGTTGAATGGCTTGTGGTTCAGTCCTCTGCTCAAAGAAAGGCCAGCTGTGAAGTCAGACCAGGTTGTTCAAGGCTTTATCCACTCTGGTCTTCAAAAACTCTCAGCTTTCTCCAGAACAGAGACTGCTGTCCTAGGTTACAGTGT
>VYZR01082603.1:0-13519 GCA_013400675.1 Oxylabes madagascariensis
TCAATTACCACAATCCTCGTGCCTTTTTTCTTCCCTTTTCTCTCCTTTTGCTGAATCAGTTGAGTATTTGGGGAAAAGGGAAGTCCCAGAGCCACGAGCTTGCCCACCTCTTGCACCAGGGCTCTGAAAGGTTTGTATCAATCCTGTTGACTGCAGCCCCTTGATGACAGTCCCCAAGGGTGCTCTAAATGCACTTAACTTGATTAGGTCTCCCTGGATTGTTTGCTTCTCAAGCACCCTGCCTTAGGGGGAGTGGAACAAAGCTCTCAGGAGCTCCTTCATTGATCCCCACTCCCATCCTGAGGGTGGTGAAGCTCCCACTGACATCAGTGAGAGCTCTTTGCCTGGCTGAGAGATGAGTGTGCCATATGTTTACTTAAAAATAAACAAAGTGAACTGAATCAAAGAGAGTGGTGGGGGATTGGGAGCACCATTTGGGGACCAAAAAAAAAAAGAAAAAAAAAAAAAAAAGGGAAAAACTGCTTTATCCCAGCCCAGGGAAGGCTCTGGGACCAGAATGGCTCCGTGATTAGGGGCTGATTTGACTTCACCCTATTCCTGCTTCAAAATTCAACTCTGCTAATGGAAGTTTTTTGGAAAGCACAGCCAGAGAGGATTTCTGAGTTATGGCTACCCACATGTTTTCTGTAAGAGCCGACCAGTTCTAATAACCACTTTCAATAACTCCAAACCTCGGGCGGTTTCAGGCCCATTGCACCCTAAGAAAGGTTTTATAGCACAGACCATCACCACTCCTGCAGACCTTTGCTCAGACACCAGAACCCCTGACAAAGATTGCTTTTCATCACCTTGTCCTTCTTTCTCTTCCTAAAAAAGCAGTTACAACATTTTTTTATTATTATTACCAAGCCCTTTTAAAGCTTCAAATACAGCCAATAGAGGAAAACAACAACAACAACAACAACAACAACAAAAAAAACTACAAAAGGCAGTCCCACAGCTGAAACTAATAGAGACCGTATTTCTGTAAGTATGTGTATTTAAGTGTTTCAGGTTTAGGATAAGATACCCTTTGCCAAAAATGTGGCAGCTATATTTGCCGGTCTCTATGGGAAATGTTATAAAGAATCAAAAGCAAACAAATTTTCCTTTCAAATAAACGTGACCCGTATGTTTCAGACATGTGTTTCCCTTTGAATCCTTGTCCCCTTTGATGGTGTTACATACTTTCCCCTCTTTAAGAGCACATAGTTTGTTGTTATAGCAATTCTTTCCCACAGCTCTCCAGTGAGAGCCCCCCTGGTTTCCAGATCCTGAAAGTCCTCCCTCCTTGGCCACAGCTTCTCCAGGGATGCCCCAAGCCTTGGGAATGGCCCTGCAGGCAAACTTTGGCCACTGCACTGCCACCGCTGCAGCTGGGGACAAAGAATTCCAGGAGGCAGATCCTCCGTGTGGTGAAATCGGGATTCACTGGGGAATTATCTGTGATCTCCTGCCCTTTTGTGTTCCCTCTTCTTGCACTCACTGATGCCCTTTTTTCCCCCAAGCAATTTGTGTGGAATTAGCTCTTGCCTTCCTCCTCTAGCTAGGAGGAGAATTGTTTAAGATATCTCTAAAAAAGCCTTGTTTCACTGCAGCTCACACAACTTCTGGGTAGTTTACAACATTCCTGTTGGTTTAGAAATGAACACCACCCAACCTAACACGTTGGGCAACAGGTTGAACACTGGCCTGTTCAGCAGGATTGAATGAGAATATAAATTATGTAATTCCTGCTGCTAATCTCTGGATACTGTTCTTCTGGATAACATACATGGAAAGAAAAAAATCCCGGCTGATGTGTTTGCAGGGTGAAACAGGTAGCTCTCAAGAGAATTTCACCTTGCAAAATAAATGAGGGAGGAGCTCTCAAATCAGTTCCATGTGTCATCCAAAAGCTCAGCCTATTTAATTTCTTGGACAGGCTGGAGGCTGCAGGAGAAACCTGTTTTATTGGTCATCTTCTCACTTTCCCCTTCCTTCCTTCCATCCATCCATGGGAAATAAATTTCTCTCTTATTCAGCCACTGCCCAGGACTCAGAATCAGCTCTGAGCTTGGGGAATGCACATCCCAAAGAAAGGAATGCCCTGACCTCTGGATGGGAACACCACCAGCAGCCTGGAAAAAGGGAACTCTGGCTTTTGTCAACCCTGCTACATCTGTCCTCTGCTTGTACCACACTCCTCGAGGCTCAACACTTGTCAAAGCATTTCATACCTGACACAACACATAAAATAATACATTTTCATTTCTATATTTCATCTCCATTACATTTATATCACACACAGAAATATCTTAGCCGTAGGCTCGCTGCCCAGTGAGATACTCTTGGTCTCTAACAAATTTTCATTCAATAAGCAAAAAAAGCCCAGAAAACACCAGGAAAACCTCCCTGATAAATGTGCCTGTTCACAGGGCTTTCACTAGCTGAGTTCAGGATGACAAATGAAAGCTTCAGATCCATTTTTTGTTTTCAATAAAAATCTTGTTTAACAGTGCCATGAATATTCATGTTTTTGGCACAGCTCCAGATTAAGCAAGAAGAGCCAAGTCAAACAAGGAAACAACAGTCCACTTGGCTCTACAAAAGGATGCACTGGATTTTGGACACTAAACCACACACTTAGGGAAAGGTATACATCTCAAGTTCTACTGCAACCAACTTATTCACTTACATAAATTTACCTGTATCAGAAAAAAAACCCAACTTAATTGAAATGAAAATTGGGGAAAAAAAAAAGAAGTCTGATTATTAAGCACAATCATCTTCACCCACCAGGTCAGCACCACTCATCTGGAATCTTACAAGAAGCTTTTCTCTAAGGCTGCTTTAAGCCTTAGGAACACACTAGGAAGATGTTAAAAAGCATAAATGGCCAAATTTTTAGAATTTCCTACAAAAATCAATCCAGATTCCAATTTTCTCCAAAATACCCATCTGAAATGAATTCCCACACATGGCTCTTTCTGCTCTGAATAATGAAGCTCTAATATAAAACAGAGAATAGCTGGCCTTTTTTACTTTTTTTCAGATACTAAGAACATGCTCAGATTGAGTTAAACTCAATTTGTGCTTCTTATTTTTCTATCCTTTTTATGTTTCTGGGAAAAGACAAATAAAAGGTAAAACCAGTTCTCCATTAAACAAACACTTGAATACACTTCAGACTGGCAACTGTGAATTTCAGTACAACTGACCAATATCCTTACATTTGGAAAGACTCGATTACCACAGTCCTCGTGGCCCTTTTTCCCCCCTTTTTCTCTCATGTTACTGAATCAGTTGAATATTTGGTGAAAAGGCAAATCACAGAGCAAATGTAGCCAGTACAGGAGGCCCCTTAAGCAGCATTTAAATAATTATCGAAGTTACATTCCTTATCCATTGAGATGTTTTCGGAGCAGAGAAGGACACGTGGATGTTTCATCTGCTTTTGCCATGAATTTGTTCAATTTGCTCCCTGAACAGCCCTGACTGAGATAAGAACACGTAGCAGGGACGAGCAGCAGCGGGAGCCGAGGAGGCAGGTACAATTACACAACACCACGGGACAATCTCTGCTGTCTGAACAAGCTGAGCTCCCCAGAACAAGAAGTTCCCGACCGTTTCCCCTTCCCTGGAATTGCTCCTGCATCCAGCTGAGAGCTGGCCATGACTCACCCTCATTGGGGGCGATGAGATGATGTTACGATGTGAGAACAAGAGAGTGGCTCTTACCTAACGCATCTCCTGTCCCCAAAACGACACCTTCTGCTCCTGCTTTTACTGGCACGGAACAAGGAGCAGAATCAGGAATATTTAAACCATAGAAAACTGAAGGATTGAAATAACCCTGCAGAAGCACAAAAGCAGCACCCTATCAACTGGGCGAGCACCTTTCAACCATTTTCACTGCAGTGCCAGCACATTCCCATCTGCAGGGTGAAGCATTTCAGAAAACACAGCACGGATTTAGAGTCCTTGCACGTGAGGACACTGCAGGAAAGCCTGGTGCAGAACTGGGGCTCACAGCCCTGCAAACACTGCTCTCCATGCACGGCATCTGGAGTGCCAGCACTCCAGTAAAACGCTCTGTCAGACTAAACTCTGCCTGGTTTTAGTGCAAGGACCTGATTTCAGAGCAATGTGCTACAGATCACTTCCCCCTGGGAAACCCCTGGAAGAGTTAGCAGGGATGAACCTAAGAGGGCTGTAAAGATGTTTAATGAGGTTCCATCTAAAACCATACGGAATGCAACACAGAACATGCAAGCCTCTTCTTGTAGATAGTGATTAGATTTTTTAATTATTTCTTTTTAATTCTTTTTACTCGAAGATGAAAAGATAATTGCCACATTTATCAGATAATTGCGATAGGGAGCAGGGAAAACCCTAGAAAACACTCGCAGGAAGACTTTTTTGCAGGAGAATGTTTCCTTTCAAGGAGAGGCAGACCTGAGAGCTGTCCCCGGCAGGGGTGTCACAGGGGAGGGGACTCAGAGCCAGCTGCCCGTGCTGGGAGGCACTGGTACCACTTTATTCTGCATCTGCATCACCCACAGAGGAACTGAGGAGCAGCATCTGGGTAGCAGAGCCTCGTGGAGGGCACTTGGGCTACTGCAGTTCTGTAGAGCCTTTCATGAGGCATTTGGGGGTTTTAAGGCAACAAAACAGAAGTACTACCACAGGGAGAGAACCGCTACTCCCTTCGTTAGTGTGCACAAAAAGGTTGGGAGGGATTTTGAACAACTGCGAAAAGTTCATGGGATCAATTCCACGTCAAAATGGAGCTGTTTAAGAGCAGAAACAAAGTCCACACGCCTCATCTGCTGCGAGATCCCATTCCCCCACAGCACTTACCAACACCCAGCCAGGGACTGCTTCACCCTGGAGTATCTGAAATCTAATTAAACACGGGCAGGAATAAAAGCAGAGTTGAAGCAGCTGACATAAAATTCCACGTGTGCTGGAAGGTGACACCGGTTACACACCAGGGCAGGAGCCCTGCTCTCCATCCAGCACCATCCTGACATATCTGCACAGCTCTGGCATCCATTAGGTGTGCACAGTGAATAAAGAGGACACGTTGCAGAGGGGTTTATGTCAATGTTTTCTTTGAGTAAGAAATAAAGCAGCAGTTTCCATAGCAATGGACAGAGAGCCCATCACCTGATGCTATGAAAATTAAAGAATGCAGGCTGGAGATGACAGCACAGCCCCACTTCAGCAACACAAAGAGGGATGAGGCATATTAATTTCTGCACAACTATTCAAGATTTCTTCAGAGATCTTTCAGAAGATATTAACATTAACCAGCTGTCACTATCTACACCCGGCTGATAAAATCTTCATTCAGCTCTCTCAGTGTTTCTGCCCAGTACAAATTACAGTAGCATTGTCTCAGATAAGAGAAGATTTTTTCAGCAGTACCCTTGAGCCTGGAAAAGGGAGATTACACATCATGCTCACGTGTTGTGCCCAGGCTGGGTTGTCACCTGCAATATCCTGTCCAGGGCTCTGAGCAGCCTGGTTTAGGGCACTGACAGCCACAGGAGAGGAGATCCTGCGAAGGTCTGTAGAACGGAGGCAGGAAAGAATTGCTCCCACACGCTGAGTCGTGCCAGAAAAGATGGAACTGTATTTACATCTTTGACATTTGATAGAACTCTAAAGGGATCAGTGGATTGGAGGGTGGAGTTGCCACCCCTCCGACACACTGGTCAGGACAACAGTCTGTTAACTTTTTCCTCCTCCATGAAAATATGAAAACAAACCATTTGTTGATACTTNCCCTGTTCTCTCCACAAATGAATTACAGCTTTAACACCAGCCTTTCATCACCTTCTGTCTCAAAACCCAACATTACAAAGGTACATTGTCCACAATCATCATCACACAACCAACAGTGACTAAGTACACACCAAAAAAAAAAAGGTTTTGTTGCTCCTTTCTGCTGGAAAACTGTAATCAGGCTGCTGTAGAAGGGAAAATCAGAAGCTGTTGCTAATGTGGCTTCTCATGGATGTCTGGAATCCAGAGGAATAAAAAGTAGCCTAAAGCCTGTGAATATTCTCATTACTTTCCACAGGACTAAATTTGGACCTGTTCCTAAGTGACAGGCTCCTACTGTGGGCTCGTGTTTCCTTTCCATAGCAAGAATTCTCAGTGCAATCAGGGCTTGTTCTAAGCTAGACATAACCTCAAGCAGAAAAATATTTTTGTTGCTACTGGTGGTATCTGTACAACCTGCTGAGACCAGGCACAGCGAGTGACTCAGTGACTCCAGCAATTACTATCACAGCACCTCATTTTTTTACAAGCTGTGGTGAAGCTTCTAGCCCTGAGTAAGCAGCCGTGTAATCCATAGGAAAATTTCATTTCCTCAGAATAGGATCCACAGATGTCCAGTATGCCAAATAAGGAACCCCTCAGGCTGGTCAGCAACAACATTTTTGCATCAGCGATCACCTGTAGGGCTGAACTTCTTCCCCAGCACTCGTGGGGTGAATGAAAGACTGAGCCTGACTTTATGGTCTGGGCTGTCAGACACTCATCTGCAAAACCGAGTTGTGGTTCATGATCCACAACCATTGATGTGTTCTGGTTAACAACTCATCAGGGAGGTTGGGGAAGCAAGCTCCACATTTGGGAAGTGCCACACATTCCCCTTAATGAGCCTGTCTGTCTTGTACAAAGTGCTGGCTGCCCTGGCACTTTGGAAATGAAGGGTCACATCCCAGAGCCAGAGCTGGTATGAAAAAGAGATTCTTTTAAGCAGCCTGACAGCTGAAAATGCAGAGGGCTGTATCTGAAGTGCTTCCCCCCATTTTTCTTTCCTCCCAAGATCCACGCTGTTTCTCAAGCCCTCCTTCCTCCAGCCTTGCTGATCCAAGCAGCAATATGAAATCCTAAAACGACGTCGTTGCAGATGATTAGGCTGTTAGTGCAAATTAACCCCCTGGCAGCTTTGCTAATACAAACACTTTGTAACACACCAGGAACCAGGCAAACAAACAACAAAAAAACAGCTGAATTTCCTTTTAACCCAGTCTCATCTCAACTCTGAATTAGTCAGCTCTTCTGTGTATTCGAAGTCTGTGGAAATGCAACTTGCTTTTTCAGAGAATACTACACACAACAGCACACCCACGGTGAGGTGGGATTTCAAGGAAACACCCAAGGGGATCCCAAAGGAAATGGTGGCAAAACTTGGANGCCTCCCTCAGCAGACAGCACACCCAGGGTGGGGTAGGATTTCAAGGAAATGGTGGCAAAACTTGGATTCAAACATTCCAGAATTTGTAGCAAAGCTCAGCATTCTGTAGAAATTAACTCCTAAGTGCAGAGCAGCTCTTCCCAAGATCTTTGTGCCTTTTGTGGGAGTTTTAACTGTGAAGTGCCATAAGAATACACAAACAATGTCATTTCTTTGTGCCTGCGCTGTCATGAGTGAGGAGCAGCATTCTGCCGGAACGGAAACTTCAATCAATCTGACACTTTCTGTCTTAAACAACGAGCCCCACAAGCACCAATAAAACAATAAACCCATCAGGTTTTACAGTTCTGCTAGCACAGGTGCCTGCTGTTGGATTACCCCCCATTCATCCCTGCATCCCAAATCCTCCTCCCTGCGAGCTCTGAGCTGGGGGCTGCTGCTGTCCCTCCCAGTACGACTCCAGCAAGTCACTCCTGACTTTGGGTTTTAAAGCCTGGATTTTTCTCAGGGATGCTCATTTCCATTCCGACCCAGGCTCACACACTTCCCTGCTTCCAGGGGCGCTGGAACCCAACAGCTTGTCAGATAATCACTCTGAGGATTCCCAGGAGATCCCCGAACGCATCGGATCGCTGCTTTTGCTCAGACATCCACAAAACATTCTCCTGATTCATCCCAACTCCCAGCAGAGCGGAATTCCCATCCTCACCGCTGGCTCGGGAGGACTGGGGTTTCCGCGGTGTGATCTTCTAACGAGCCACCATTGTCACTAATTAGGCAGGGAACCAAAGATTTAATTACCGCTTGTAACTGGAGTCACACAAGTGGCTAACAGTCTAAACAGGAATAACGGAGTGGCGGTGCCTGATCTCGTCCCAAACAAAGGGACAGCAAAGGCTGCAGGGCTGGAAGGAGCCGGAGCCACCAGAGCATCAGCAGGACCTGGAGCGACCTCACCACCCGGGCAGAACTGGAGGGGATGGGAAGGGGAACAATTTAACAGAGTTATAAATACCTATTATAATATTGGCTTTTCGCAAATATTAAGATGAATGCCATACGTGTAACGTTACAATAACTTTGCTGTAAGGATATGGTTTTTATTTCTGCTATTAACAAAACCTGGACGTGGTGGTGCGACAGCTGAGATAGCGGAACTGCTTGGTTGGGATAACATCCAGTGAACATGGGATGAGGACCCTGCTGCTGATATCCCAACTACCAACACCTACTGTCTGTAGAAAGTGTGGACCAAAGCCCAAACTGGAGGTGATCAATTAATCTTCATTAAAACCACAGCCAAGAAACGCACAGGCTCTAAAAAGGCACACCCAAGGAGGAGCCATGCTAAACAGTTCCTGGAATATGTAAACTAGTTTGGGGGAAAGTTTGAATATGCATAATGATTTATGAATATGCAAAAGGCCGATGCAGTAGAAAAGGTATATAAAGGTATATAATGGGTATCTCCAAAATAGCAGGTGTGCTCTTGGCTGAATGCCAAGCACCCGGCCATTAAAATTTGCTTTATCATCTTTGTCTCCTATTGTCCTTTATTAGACTTTTAAATTTTACCAGGAAAGTGAACCTCGTTTTTCACAACAGGACACCTCAATATGAATTCCTAAAACTCCAACGTGCCACGGGTATTTGCCAGGAGTTAAGGCAGCCCTTGGCTCCAGCACGGGAGGCAGCACCAGGAGCCAGGACCTCTCTGGCTGACTGGTGAGAAATAATTTTGTTCTCTCCCATTCATGGCCAATCCCCACAACAGCCCCCATCCATTGCTTCTGCTCTTCCAATCAACACTTTAGGAAAAGTTTTCAAACACACAAACCTGAAGTGCAAAAGTTCAAATCCATTTTATAGTGTATACATACATATATATACACATATATATATATACACACTATGTTAATATATGTATTCATTTATATATTTATGTATAGTTATATATAGTTATAAATATTTATATGTATTTTTAGTTTATATGTATTTATATATAGTAGTGTGTATATATATTTTTATATATAAATATTTATATATAGTTCAGGTTTGGTTACAGTTCCATGGAGACAGCCCTGGACCCAGCTCAGAGAACATATTTATAAACATATTCACTATATATTTATATAGTGTATATATATATATACTATGTTAATGTATTTTTATTTATATATTTATGTATAGTTTTGTATATAGTATATACATACAGTTTTATATAGTTATATATTAGTGTACATATATAGTAGCATATATGTGCTTGTATATAGCAGTGTATATATATTTATTTATAAATATTTATATACCGTTCAGGTTTGTTTGCAGTTCCATGGAGACAGCCCTGGAGCCGGCTCGGAGCACACACAGATCCACACTTTGGGAACACCTGCTTCCACCAGACCAAGAACATTCCTGCAAGCGCTGCCCCGCCAGTTTAGTTAATTCTTGCACAGCTTCTGCGTGACAGAATTGCACTGTGCAGGAGCTGAGCGAGGTGGAAATGGAAATGTTTTCAGAAGGGAGGCCATAACTTGAGTTCTCCACGGTTCCTCAGCACCACTGAGCTCTCCTGACCATAGCAGGGACTGAAGTCTCCCCCTGCCCCGCTGGCTGCAAAGCTGCGCTTCACCGACTCGGGACTGCTCAGTCAACAAATGATGGCCAAGGTGTGGAACACAGATCTGTCATTCCACCAATAAATCCAGTTTATTCTCAGTAGCAATGTGTACGTTTCGTTGTTCAGAAGGTTTCTCAGGCACCGCCGTTTTTTAGAGGCATTTAAAGAGAGCCAGGGGAAGAAGAGTGCCTGTTTTCTCTTTTCTAGGTAGCTTCAATTTCAAGTTAATAATTAGTTCCTTTCAAAACTTCATTAAACGGGACTCCCCGCTACCACAGTGAGCCCTTCCCTCCTTCACTTGCTCTGGTGAGAAGCACCTTTCTCAGATGTTTAAAGGACATCCTCCCCAGCTTAGCAGTTTTGAGAATAAGTCATTAGTTTGGTGGACACAGCTGCCTCTGGCTGACACCAATGTCCCTGAGAAGTGCCTGCTAAGGGCTAATGAAATTAAACTGGAGCGCAATGCCACCCTCTCAAAATAGCATTGACACGTTCCCCTCTTTGAAGAAGTATTTTTTTACATCACAAACGCTTTTCAAAGCTACGCTGGGAAATATTCCCCCTTTAGAGTGTCACGTTCTGTGGTAAATGGTAATTAGGAGTGCTCCAGCAGACTGCCCCCATTGCTCACTGGAGCAGAATATCCAAACTGATGGCACCACTGCTATGAATTTCCTTCGGAGAAATCTCAACAAAGCACTTGGAAGGTGCTGTTGGACCTCAGCACTTGCTAAAACCATAATGCCCCCTTTTCTTTCAATAACTTGTCCCACTGCAGATGTGTAGCTGAATTGTTACCAATCGTTCTAGAGAAGGGAGAGTAAAACAAACAAACAAATCAGTAAGATGTAAAGTCTCACAAAGCTAAACACCAGACAGTGAAGTATATAAATCTTTGTCAATGAAATATATAAAATCCCTTCAAGTCATAATTCACAGCTCTGGGCATTTTTGCAAAGCCACTCTGGACTAGCACCTGGCTCTAGGGGCCCTATCAATGCCATAAAACAACTCAATTTCCCAATTAAAAATAGACCCTGAAATAATGAGACAACAAAACCAAGTCCAGGGGATTCAAACTCCTCTCCCTTCAGATGTCACCTGAAATGCTTTTGCGCAGTGAAAGGACTCGTAAATGTTTAAGCAATGCAAAGCTGCAATAGGACATGTAAAATGTTTTGTTGCAGTTCTTGCCATCTGGAGATGCAGATGTACACCCAGAAGAGCATCCCACCAAACTCCTCTGTCTCTCTTCATTTCACTCCAAGCTCTGCTGGTTTTAAATATGAATCAGTGTAAGAAAGCACACGTCACTTCGGAGCTGAAAAACTGCATTCCATTTACCATGGAAAACAGATCCTTGGGATAATGCATCCCAAATCCTGGGTTAACACAAAACTTCGAGTGATTCCAGCTCTGGGTTAGGTTTTGCATGTTCTGATACCCTTTGACTTCAGTTCGTCATTACAATGTCACTTGTGTTTGCCACCATGCCACCACACTGCAGTGTCAAGAACTAATAAACCAACAATTAAGTACTGATCGTTATTTCATCATATGGTAAGATTAAAATGTCACTGTCTAAAAGCCAATAGTAACTGCTTGAAAATGTTACTATTTTTGGTTCCTTTAGGTACAGCTGAGGGCAGTGCCAAGCTCCTCAGAGAGGTTTTCTCCCTAGGGAGGCTCAAAGAGGTCATTCATGCAAAACAGGCAGAGTTGGTGTTGAAGATCCCCCCTTTTCATCACCAATTCCTCCAAAATGGCTTTTTATATTGAGATTCCCAAGCACTTACACAGATGTTATGACCACAACAACCTTTTCTACCTCTGGTGCTGCTCTTCACGTGCATCCTCCACCCAACACAGCCCTGCTGTCAATACTCATTAGGCACTGAAATGGAAAAGCTGTCCCAGCTCATGGCTTTAATAGCTTTCCTCACTGCATTTATCCTGATCCAATTTGTAGATTTATTGTTATTCCTAATTATCCATTGTGTTGGGTTGATTTGTTTGCTGGACAAAGGTAGCACTGATTACAACCTACACCCCTCCAGGTGCAGTGAGCTGCACTGCAAAATCTGGAATAAGGAGCCTGAAGGGAAGAAAAAAACCATGACTGTGTTACAGCTCTTTTCTCTAATCAGGATGTAACAACTTCATCCCCTTTCTCTGTACTTATCCTGCTCGGTAGCTCCTGTAAATCAGGTTATCTGCTGGTTCAGCACCGTGCAGTGAGTCAGAGCTGATCTGCTGCCCAGCAGAGTGACAGCAGCACTCAGCCCTGCCACACCTTCAGCTTGGTGCTGCACAGTGCTCTGCCGAGGCAAATGTGGCATGGCACGGCATGGCAAACAGCTGGCAGGGTCCTTTCGTGGTGAAGCACCTGGAGAAGTATTCAGAGCTCCAGAACAAACACAGCAGTGCACTCAGGACAACCTTCTCAAAGCTGCCTGATGCCTTCAGCTCACCCTCCCCACTCTCCTCCTCACCTTGAAGTACCCCAGCAACCCCATCCAGTTATCTGTAACGTTCTGGAAGTCAGCCCCACCAGAATTCCTTCTTTTCAGCATGGCTGTGGTTCTTTCCCTTTTCTGTAGCCTGCTGGGTGCGAGGGCAGCTCAGGAAAGCACTCAACAACAGGGTCGTGCCCTAAGGATTTTGCTCTCCAGCCCTCACAGACAATACACCCAAAATGATGACTCAGATTAGAAAAGAGTGTAACAGCACTCGCAGAGGTGAATCAGTCCTGGTAGCTCTGCTGAAGCCAGTGGTAACAAACAAAAACAAGGACACAAGACCTCAATGATCTTCATTTTAAGAATTGCTGGGTTTTATTTTCTCTCCCGTACTGATGCTTTTTTCTTTTGTTCATACTTTACCAACTGCTAGAGGTAACAGTAATTTTCCTTACTGTACCACCAGCAGCAAGTGTAGTTCACCTCTTTTTTGGGAGCCCAGAAATCCAGTGGTAGGGAAAGCAGGGCAATATTTTCCTCCCACTTCTCTATTCCTTCAGCTCTTTCATTAAGGTTTTCCCACTCATATTACTGTTGATAACATAAGGCAAACCTGAAGCGCCTTCCATGAGAGGAAATCAAAGTCCTGCAGTAACAGGACTCAACATCACAGGGGTGATGCTGTGACCAGCTGCATTTTCTGTTCTGCAGATAGAAAATGCCTGTAAGGACCTACCGGAGGTGACACAGCAGGACAGGAACAGCACCTACAACCTCTCAGGATGGTTAGAACTGTTCCCACAACAGCCCTGTGCTCTCTGGGTGCAAGAAAGGAGGAGCTGTGTTTATCCACACGGTGCTCCTACAGCATTAATGCGTTGCCCTGCACAACCCACCTCAGTCCCTGCCACACCAGTCACCCTCTGGGCTTTACTGGTGCTCCTGGGCTGAAAAATGCACAGATAAGCACCAGGATTCTGAATGGAGACACATATTAGGAACATGGCTAAAATCACAGATACAGCACCAGGATTCTGAATGAAGACACAATTTAAGAACATGGGTAAATCCATAGCTTCAGCACCAGGATTTTGAATGAAGACACAAATTAAGAACATGGCTAAAATCACAGATACAGCACCAGGATTCTGAATGGAGACACAAATTAAGACCACGCTTTCAATTGCCATGATTTGTGGNCCAAATTATGAACATGGATAAATTCACAGATACAGCACCAGG
>VYZR01082609.1:0-13219 GCA_013400675.1 Oxylabes madagascariensis
ACCTCGAGGTTCTCAACCTCCAAAGAACTTCTGAAGCACTTTGCTGCATTCACATATTTTTGATGCCTCGAACAAACAAGAGCTGATAATGTGCCTGCAGAAAGATTCCCACTGCCTTTCCAATGCAGCAGCTGAGCAAGACAAAGACCTGGTCCTGTACCCTTTGATTCACACAGGTAACCAAAATTCCCTCCTAATGCCTACTTTTTCAGAGCAGGATTTCATTGGAAGTTCTGAATGTATGCCTCTCTCAATTCTGTTTCAGAACAGAGAAAGCAGAGAGTGCAGACTCTTCCAGAAAAGGGAAATCTAGTTCTTGTTTATATGAAGTTGCTCCCAGCTTAACTGATCTGGGCCAGAAACCCCTGGCATGAAAAAAGAACATTTACCCGGTGCATTTCTTCTATCCACCCTAACAGAGTGCTTGCTTACATATGGTAACTGTTGAGCAAGGCATTACAAATTTTAACTTATTTTTTTAAATAATCTTCAGTTATTGGCAGCAGGTTTAGTACACTGGCACAGAGCACAACTGAGAAGAACGGGGCGGGAAAAAAAGTGCTCTTGTAATGGAAGAAAAATGCATTTCTCATCTGTTGATCTTGCTGATACCTCACAATCTCTTGTGTTGAGAGTTGTGTCACATCACCCCAGTCAGCTGGGCAGCAGTGAGCAGCTGGCCTCCCACACTGACCCATTTATCTTTCCCAGATGTAGGCTGGTCACTCGGAAAGGCCGGTCCTTGTCCACGAAAGCTGAGCAAGAGAGACATCCAGCGGCTGCACCACTTAAATGCATTTTAAAACAGAACCGGAGACGAACTCAACTACCTTCTTAGCTAGTCCATGACCCTGCGTGTATAAGAAAACATTCATGAGTCAACTACCAGATATACAGAAACACAGAAAAAAAAATTCCAGTGGCTGAAGAACTACTTTAATCTCTGCTGTGCATTTTTCATGCAACCAACAGACTTCCTCACTGTGTTCTCAAAGTCCCACCCATGGTTCTCCCTTTTTCTCTGAGGCTTAACTTCCTTATTTTGTTTCTGAACTCTACATGTGAATTGGGATAGGTCTATTACCTTCCATCAAGCTATAATGTTCTGTGTCTACCCAGGATCGCATTCCAGTGCTTTGCCATTCAGACATATATTTTTCACATCTGCTATCTTCTATTCAAATATTTTCTTTAACCTTAACTCTATTTGTACTACTTATTTTTATCTGCATGGTAAATAGAGCTCCCGGTTAATACTGATAAAAATTCCAGAGAATCAGTTGTAAACCCTAGTATTAAGTGGCTTGACCTTC
Organism: Oxylabes madagascariensis; assembly: GCA_013400675.1. Taxonomy (NCBI): domain Eukaryota; kingdom Metazoa; phylum Chordata; class Aves; order Passeriformes; family Timaliidae; genus Oxylabes; species Oxylabes madagascariensis. The sequence goes on from VYZR01082609.1 coordinate 1,314, forward strand.
ATGTAAGAGCAAGGAGAAACAGATTATTAACTTTACTAGTAGAAATTAGTAGTACCTACAGTATTTGTCATTAAAAATCCAATATCTTTCCTCCTATATCTAAACTATTTCTTGTACACAAAAATATATCTTATTTGGAAATATAAATCACACAAAAGGGCTTATAAACTCAAAAATCTGAAGACAAGATGAAGAAAAAGAAGGGTAACACGGGGTTAATTTTTTTTTAGTAAATATTAGCAATATTAATTTAGAAGTAATTTATTTAGAAAAATCAACTTTGTCCCTGCTATGTGTTAAGTAGTTATTTTTTTATAAGGGTTGACCCTTACAAACTTGAAAGATGTCTATGAAAAGAGCAGGAAATAGGTTAGGTCTTCCATATTTAGAGAATAATTAAAGACAGGCAGTTGCTGACTTCACTGACAACAATGCAGGACGAGGAGTTAGGAATACAGTTAAGGGATATGTTTAAAGAGCTTTCAAAGAGAAAAGTGCATCAGTCAATGGGGTAAAACCAGCTAATATAATGGAATGAGCCAAAATTATCAGGATATGCTACTTAGGAAAAAACTGACATACCCAACAGTTATTAGTAATTAATAACAGGCAGGAGTCAATGCTGGAACCAGGACTGGTGATTTCTTTCTGTCTCTTTTTCTCTCTTTAATTAATCTCTTCTTTCCCATCTTCCCTTTCACCCCACCCCTTTATCCCAAACCCACACCACGTGCTTATACATTAGGTCAGAGACCAACACATCAATTTCCATGACAAGTGTGCAATTCACTAATAAACCCCTCTGGTTGTTTGCAGACCCTCTGGCTTTCATAGTTCCTTCTGCCCATGAGCATTTACGAAATCTTAGGCAGTTCTTTCCTCTTAAGGGTGGGACATCACAACCACACAGGTGGGGAACCACACGTGTATTGAAGTCTAAGCACCTCTGCAGTGACTCAAACCCCTGGATGTCAGTGAGCTATCACACCCCGAGCAAGCCAGCCCTGCAAACAGCTGTTCCTATGGGACACAGGCACAGGAGGATGTGGTTTGTCTCAGCAGTCGCAGCCACTGCGTTCCTGCCATTTCCTCCACAGCAAATCCACCACGGGTGCTTTCAATAGCAGCACTTTGCAACACTCTGAGCTCCAGCACATTTAGCATAAAGCTACCACCCCTCAAATTAGCTTTAATCAGTGCTAAATTTGCGGCCCAGTTGTCACACTCAAATGACCTGAAGTTGTCCATCTGCAGAGTCCTGAACAGTGGCCTCTGAGAGACAAAACCAGAGACACCTCTTCATCCATCTTTAGTTATGAAAATCATTAAGTCTTCCCTAATTGCCATACTCTGGAGATATAAAGTCCCTCAGATTACTGCTCCATTGCAGAAAAAAAAGTGACACTGGCTGGAGACAATACTCATTTCTTATGAACTTTATTTCTATACTTACTCCTTTGGAGGAGTGCAGAAAAAAAGCATGTGAATTTTCTTCTATTAGAAGAGTTATTAATTATCAGGAGGGTACTTGGTAGAATTTTCACCTGTATATCACTACAGCTGGATGGATACCAGACAGTAATGAAATTATTACTACTTTCTAGTTATTGCAAAAGATTTTTTTTAATTTAAAGGTTAAATCAACAACTGATTAATTAATCAATTATTTAATCATTTCTGTCTAAAGATATTGAAAAACATATCCTAATATGCCTACAAGAAAAATAAAACTTTTTCCTTAGTTTTCTTCTGCTTTGCAGTAAGCATTTACTGAAAAACAACTTAAAATTGGTGATCTATATTTGGCATGAGGTCACCCTGATTTTGTACAAGCATTTAAAAAATACAACTGCTGAGACAAGAGTTCCCTGAAAGAACTTGGGTCCTATTCTATTGGGAAATGTATTACTGGTTTTTACACCACATATTCTTTGCACTGAGGACCTTGTTTCAATCAACCCCCAAACACTGTGATAAAGTAGCTGTTATTGTCACTTAATTCTCCATACAGAAAATGGTAGGAAAAAAGCTACATCCAAAGTTTCATCAACACTTTACAGTTGAAATGGAGCAATAACTCAGATCCCTTGACCTAATGTTTTGTACATCTCCAACAAATTTTCCTCCATTTGAATTCGAGGAACAACAAAATGATTGCTGAGACAGCCAACTAGACCTTAAAACTAAACCTGAAACTGAATTGTATTGGTGAAGTCCCAGTATCACAGTTCAAATCAGCTTTGTTACTAAGTTCCTCTGTTAAGAACTTATCATAGAATCATAAAATGGTTTGGGATGGGACCTTATAGATCATCTAATGCCAAATTCCCTGTCACAGGCAGTGATGCCACCCACTATCCCAGGTTGCTCAGAGCCCCGTCCAAACTGGCCTTGAACACTTCAGGCATGGAGCATCCACAGCTTCTCTGGGCAACCTGTTCCAGTGCCTCACTAAAGAATTTCATCCTAACACCTAATCGAAGTCCTTCCTCTTTCAGTATAAAATTGTTCATCCCTGCCCTATCACTATCTTCCTGACTAAAAGGTTCCTCTCCCTGTTTTTTATAGGCTCCCTCTAAGCCCCGGAGGGCACAATGAGGTTTCCCTGGAGCTTTCTCCAGGCTGAACAACCACATCTCTCCCAGCCTGTCCGCACAGGAAAGGTGCTCCAGCCCTGCGAGCACCTTCGCGCTTCTCCTCTAGACTTTCTCCCTAAATGTTTTTGTTCCTTTTAGGCAACCTTTCCGGAGCCAGAACAGCCCCAGTGCCCTTCAGGGACGGCGTGAGCAGCGCCTGCCCTGGAGAGAAGGCTGCAAGCGGAGCCGTGACCACGAGAAGGCGGCAGAACACAACCTCCTGGAAAGGCTTCCCTGCCGTCCGGGGAGACTCCCGCAGGCACCCCGGTTTAGGGATCTGGCAGCCTCAAGGTAAAGGGCTTCCTGAAGTCGTGAGGAGCAGCAAAGCGCGGCACATTGCTGATCTGCTGGGAAATGGACGGGCGCATCCACATGAACCACAGCCAAGACAACCTTGGGTGTGAGGGGGGGTGCCAGGCAGAGCTGGTGGGGTGGCTTTGCTGCTTCGTAACCTTGGGGCTTACAGAGAAGTCTTAGAGGCTCTTAACATTGCTACGTGGCACAGACTCTAAAATCCTCTCTCCTGGTCCTCATCTCAGGCAAAATCGTATCAACTTAGATGGGAAAATTGCCTACCTGAGAACTGAACAAAATCTGGAGAAAGGCTTCTGACAGTTGACCAGTTACCAGACCATACACAGAACTGAAGGGATCAATGAGTTTCTATAACAAAATTATTACAGCAATCAGCAGGGGATAATTATTGTTCTTTATTCTTTAATATCATCAGCTCCTCATTGTTTCATACGACACAGCCCTGCTCCCACCTAGGTTTCTGAATCACGTGCAGGTTGCTCTTGATTTCTGACTCTGAGATGAGCCTGTTTCCTTGAATCCCAAGTGAAGGGAGCTTCACAGCATCACCGGGCTTGAGCAGGTATCCACCTACATTGCATAAGGACAGCACTGCGTGCTCGGGCAGTAACAGCACAGGAAGAACTTGGGACTAGAAAAAATAGAAGTGTACGGGCGAGCGTGGTCTCAGGTATGCAATGCAAGATGCCTGCAGACATACAGCAGGATTTGGTTGTCTCTCATTAACTTTATTTAATGGCACAATTAATCTATAGAGAAGAAAAACTCATACCACAGAAACATGGTATATAAACACAAAAATAAGCAAATCAAGCTGCCAAAAAGGAATGGTCAAAATGCAGATTACTTGAGCAGTGGCCTGAAGCCAGGACAGCTATTTAACTATTCCACACCCTGATGGAGAGCAGGCTGTGATTGCATTCCACTGCTACCATCACCTGTATCTATTTTTCTGTGTAAGAAATGAGGAGGTGCACACTTAGTTGTGAGAACTCTTAAGTAAAAAGCATTGGAAAAAGAGCAAAATCTTAATATACTACACCTGGAAAAAGGAAGGTAAGGAACTAAAGTTCAGGTGAGGTAGTGGGATATCCAGGCAAGGAGTGCACAGGCTGTGCAGTAAACAAGACAGTCCAGGACGGCTGATTTACAGCACAAAGAAAGGCAGATTTGAGGCCAGTGCCTGGAAGGGACACACATCTGTGCAGCACCACAGGCCACTTGCACCATCTTCTGTGGTAGCAGTGCCCAGGGCATAGCGGAAGAAAGGACATGAGATGACTGCACCCAAGATCAACAGTATCATACAGAAAAATTCAGGTTGGTTAGGGTTTTTTCTCTCCACCAGTGAATAAACTCACATCCATTCCACACCAGCACAGTCTGCTCTTTCAGAATTAAGCAGCAAGGTGATTCCTGTTCAGTCTGCTACAGAAAAAAGGGATCTGAATGGGGATCCACAGGCACTCCGAGCTAGGTCTCTGTTCTGAGCAAAATAACCACATGTAACCCAGAAATTCCCAGAAGAGTTGGTTACATCCTCTTTCCTGCTGCTCTGCACCAAAACAAGGTGTATTTTCACAAATTTCTCAGTAACGGTGCAGCTTTAACAACTTGGTCCCTCCAATTTATTCTCACCTTACACCACCACCTTACCTGTGCCAGGACAACTGCTTGTACAGACACCTGTTGAACTGCATTGAGGAAAATTAACCTCTCCTACCCCTTCTCCTCCCCACAAAAAAGGTTTTAGAAAGAATTAATTAGCTTCCCAATCTAACTCACTGTGCAGTCACATCAGCTGTTACACTGGCACAAGTGAATACGTAGGTGATGGTGGCAGCAGGCAGGAATGAGTGACAGGCAGATCACACTGCTGTGAGAAAGAAGTGCTTGTGAAACCACATTCTCGTGGAGTCTGAGCCTGATCATTAATCACTGAGGAAGCACATTTAACTTTGGCACCAGTCAAACTACTCAGCTCTCAACATTTTAACCTGAGCGGCTTGCCAAAACTCAGGTGGTTTTTCCAGTTAGAAGATACTGGTATAGAATTTAACTCCAAAGTAGTGCTGCTTTAATTAAGTTCACAAATAATAATTAGTTTTCACTGTTAGTTTTAATAACTGGTAATAATTTTTCATTTCAAAGCGTTCCACTTCCACCTTGCTGACTGGGCTTTTCACCCCATCACTCACAGCACAGCTGCAAAGGTTGCTGGATCAGCCTTTGCCACAGCGGAGGAATGGGTGGGAGCAGCCAGGGAAGAAGTGGGACTTTTCTGTAGTAGCTCTGCTGCTGAAAGCACAGGAACTTTCCTCCGTGCCAGACTGTTCTCAGGAGGCGTCTGACGCTGTTTCCAGGCTGTGCCCCACACCAGTTTCAGCCTCTCGGCTGTGCCAGCTCCAGGTACTCAGCCTCCCTGAGTACTTGCACTCCAGCTGAAGGGTGAGATACCTCCCACAAAAAGAAGGCAGAGACAACAACTGACTTAACTCTTTGTTTGTTTTTTTTTCCCCCCCTCCCGATTTATTTATCAGCTCTACTTTCAAGATAAAACTAACAAGCCCTTTTACAGGGTCAGATCTTTCCCAGCTGTGCAAGAATCAAACAAATGAGACAGCTGAATGCGCTCCCAGCGGGTAAAGCAGGATGCTGCTCTGAGACCTCTTGCTCAGCTTTTCTTTACTCTTACCCAAGGTAAGCTTCCTACTCACTCTGTGGTTTTTCTGTTTAAGTTCCCAAGCCCAGCTCCTTCTGCATACATGCTTCCCCCCCACTGATGACTTAATATTGCCCATTAGTACAATTTGTTCAAATATTCAAGTAGCCTCTGCTAATTTTTCCCAGAACTGATGACATGCTTAAGTATCTTTTAAAACACAGTACCATTTCTTTAACATAAAATTACAACAAATAAAGGGCATCAGTAAAACCTCCTGATTTCAGGAAAGCACTTCACTAGTTAATAATGGAATATTTAAGCACACACAAACACATCTCTTTAGCCCAGCTGCTTCTTCCTCTTCCATAGAGTCACACATGAAACAGCTTAACATGCTCATAGGAAAGGAGATTTTATACAAATAACTGTAAAAAAAAACTTAGGGAGAATCAGCAGTTCTAGTTTTCCCCCTTCCATGTTGTGCATTTTGATCTCAAAAAGATATAAGCTCCATGCCTATCAAAAAGAGATAAAGCATTTATGATCCTATATTGCATAATGCCTACACATCTGAAAATAAATAAAGATATTTTAGAGACATTCTCTCTCTTCGCAGTTTTGTCAGTTCATAATCCAAAACAGGTTTTAAAACCTTCACTTAGCTGCAGAAAACACAGTGGCTGCTAGAACGAAGCAATACTCAATACATGTGTTGTAAGGTAATTTCAAAGATGTGCACTGAAAAACTTACAAAATTTGCTCAGTACCACATAAATTAATCCTCTGTCACCTGAAGAGAAAAGGCTGAAAAATACATTTATTTAGACATATTTCTGCTTAAAAAAAAAAAAATCAATCTTGAGGATGGCATTAGACAAATGAAGTTATACTGAACCCTCATGTGCCACAGTGCTTCTGCTTGCTCTGCTCAGTGTTTATTTTCATTTCTGAGTGCATCAGACTGGCATTCCACTGGTAGGTGTAGTAAGAGAAAACCACACTCGAACTCCCTTTGTACAATGTACAACTTGCAAGCCTGGATGCCTACATAAAGCCAACTAAAGGTCAGAGCAGAGGAACTGTAATTTAACTTGTCATTTAGAAGAAACTCAGGCCTCACTCCAGAAATGTATCAATGAAATTGCTTAGCTCTCAGCTGCTTGAGTCCTATACAGAAGGTCAGCAGTACTTTCCTAGATAGGATCCTAAATGAGGATTGGGTTTCCAAGTAGTTTACAGCAGATTTATCTGCATTTCTAGCAGGACCGTTTCTCTCTTTACATCACTTCATGCAGCAGTACCCAGCCATGGATTGCTAAATGCCCATGCAGCCCCTTGCCCATATCACAGCTGCACCTGCAGCTGTATTAGGCAGTTTTAAAGCTTTGTACTACATAGTTTGTGAGATTTATAGTTGTCAACTCAAGTAAAAGGCAGTACTTCTAGCAGATGGGCTTTCACATTTCCATCAGTACTGATAAGATGGACTCTTGTCTGCTCTGGCTGAAATTACAGGGAATTCTCCAGTTTTAAAGTTTTGCCAGTCTTGGCAAGAAGGTGCAGTAACAAAGGCTGAACGCCTAGGCTGGCCTGATGTACTTTTTCAGCCCTAAAGGTTGTTTTTCCTCATGAGAATGAAGCTGCTGTCCCGTCAGCATGAGGGACGCGTGTGGTGTCGCGGCACGCAGGGGATCAGCGTGCGGTGTGACCGTGTCCGTGTGGTGCCTGCTCAGGGGACAGCGCCTCACTTCCCAGAACTGCCAGCACAGCGCCTTCCCACGAGCACGAAAGTGTCTGTGTTGGAGGGGGAAAAAAGAAAGAAAGACAAGAGTCCCTGATTATCATATTATGCTCCTCATCCTGTCAAGTGACCCACCAGGCTGTGGCGAAGCACGTGAGGCTGCCTCGATCCCACCGCGTTATATAATTTGGTGGTAACAGAAGTAGGCATGTTTGCCAAATGACTGAGCAGATGTGGCATTTAAAAATGTGTCAACTTTGCCCCTGGACAATCTTAGAGAAAAAGCAAACAAACTAACCCAGACTCTTCCATCATTCTGATTACAATCTTCGGTGATTGTTTTTCTCCAAATTTTTGTCTGCAACGTGATTTTTCCCTCTCTGTCTTCGTCCGACCTCAGCTGTGGGAATTTTCCCTTTTCCAGTGCCAGTGATGGGAAAGCAAGAGCAAAACTGCTGGTTTGGGTCACATGATCTGTCACAGAGACCCTGACCCCAACCCCAACCGGGGTTTTTTAGTGAGAATCTGGAGAGGCAACACGTTTAAACTACAGCCCTTGAATATGATCACAAAAGTCTGAAGTAAGCACAGTCTCCATCTCATGCCCAAAGCACTGGGCATGATTGTGCATCCTACTTCTGCCTAGTAAATACCTGCTCATCTAACTTTTATCTCAACTATTTGTGGGGCGATGCAGCCTAAATTTGCACTGAGTGTGTGATTTAAATGAACTATGCAATTTTCTGTTCAAGTCCATCAAGTTATATCGCAATACCATTTCTGTTTAAGTGATTTGCAGCCTTCTTCATGTCTAGTAATTTACGTTTCCACAGAACAGATGGCAAACTAATAGAGGAATGCACAGTCACAAATACATGGAGCATTCACTGCCTGTACACAGTGAATCAGTATATGATTCACTCACTTTCATAAAGCAGTTGTGACCTTTCATCGGACTACTTCCTCAAACAAAATAGAGAGGAATATTAATAACATATGGAAACCAGGAACCAACAAATTGGGGGAATAATAATAGCTCATCTCATGATTTTTTTGCTATTGTGCTAATCCTTACTCCGTGCTCTGCATTTCTGAAACGTTTCTGTCATCTCTTGCTACCCTTTGATCACTTAACCAGATCCACTAAAGCACAGGTTGCTCTTTGTTATGGAAGAAGCAAAGGCAGAGAATACATAAAGGCCTTGCAAAGGGATAAGTTTTATGAAAAATATTCCAAAATTAAACAATATCATATGAATAATATACCAATCTGCAGATAATCATGTTCTATATTTTAAAAGTAACAACACATATATGTACAACTTTCCTTTCTGCCCCTTACAGTGTAAAGCTGATAACAAGCAACCCTGAGCACCAAGATCGAACTTTATCAACAAACACAACTTATACTGAGAATTAGAGAAGGCAAAGTTAACATGCTACAGTATTGCACCACAGATGTTTTTGCCACCACATGTGAAAAATCTCAGGCATAAAATTAAACACAAACAAAATCCTTTCAGGAAGCTACTGGCAGTATCTTACTGTATTAGGCATTTTATCGTAGTTCATTAAATAACAAAGAAAAAGCCCTACCTGGTATCTAGAAACATGAGGTGATATACACCAAGAGGAAAATGTATCTTAAATGTTATGCAAAGCTTTGGCAGAAAGATTGAAGTGGCACCATTCTCCAAACCCCAAACCAGCAGAGTTGAGATAGAGGAAATATATCAGAGCCCCACCAGATTCTACCTGGACATCACACCACATGTCAAAGAAATATGTGGTAAATCTGAGAAGCAAAGGCTAAATGTATTTTCAAGGAACACCATCCTGCAAATATTCTGTAAACGGTGGAAAAATTGGGCATTTTCCTTACAGTATGTAAGACTTTGTAACCTGTGGCTTCACTGCTTTTATTTATGTATTTATTTCTAAATCAGATCAGTTATTTTTTAGTAGCTTGCTCTGGTCAGGGACCACAGTGTTCTAGGAACCCCATAATTGGTACGTCAAGCTCCAGAAGAGGTGGTTCCTTGGAATGCCAGGGAGCTTGCTGGTTGCTATCAGGTTGTGCCATGAGTTCCTCTCTGGGAGAGACAGTGGAGCCCACAGAATGTTAGGAAACCTCCAGGGAGTGGCAGAAGTGTGGAAAAGGCTGACTACTTATCAAGTGAAGTCACCACAGGGATGGTTTACAGTGGTTGATGATCCAAATTTCCAAGGAAGTAGCTAGAAGCCTGTCTTGCAGGCCTCTGAGGCGTCACTTCAGAGCCACAGTGCGGCATCTCCCTGTCCCCATGGGAATGGGAATTTGCACCACCCAGTGCCAACGCTTCCATACATTAGACAACACAGTGGGTCAAAACAAGTCAGCCAAGGAACCAGTAGTGGATATTGGATTTATATTACAAAAAGTCTTATAAATACCATAAAGAACTGTGTCTCTTTATCTTTGGCACTGTGCCAATAAGTAACAAAGAGCTCCCATCCCAAACAACACACCACATCCACTGCTGACAAGATGCCACAGGAGGATGAAACACAGGAACAAAATGGGGATGGATAAGCACAAAAATAGCTTGAAGAAAAGCAGAAGTCCAGAAGTTCCCCTTTTCCTAACGGTTGATTTGTGTCTTCTGGCAGTGTGACACAAATGCAGACGACTGAAAGCAACTGTACTCACCCTTAACTAGAAGTTTGCCTTTGCCTCACTTGGGACTCTGTTTCCCCATTGCTTTATCAATAGCACAGTTCAAGCAGCTCAGATGTTTAAACCCTGATGCAAATTCCGAAAGACAAGGAATGTTTGGCAGTTATTGGAATGCTGCAACAGGCAGGTAGAAGATGCAATGTGGTGAAATACTCAGGCCTGCAGTAAAGTTTAACCACACTATCAAACACAGCTGTACCAGTCACATGCTGGGGATTTCCCAGCTGCAGACTCCCAAAGCACAGGAGTTTCAAACAATTCAGTCACTATGTAACCAGCAACCATGTGATAATTTCATTTTCTCTTTCAAAACATCCAAACAAGTCTGGATTCAGAAAGACTCTGTGGCTCAGCCACTGTGACTCTTAGTACTTTTTCTGCATATATCATGTCACACATAACACTGCTACTACAGTAGGACTGTACTGGTTTATCACAGAAAGTCCTTCTGTGATCTTCATTCAGGAAGGAAGCGTCCTTACATACTGACGAGACCCTAAAGATTTCCTTAGTAACATGATCTGGACAAATCACATCAAGACCACAGGTTAAATGTGTGACACTCAGGCATCATTATGTTTTTTGTCTCTATCACTGGAGAACATGAGATTAAGCATGTGTAAGATGATCACTTTAACAGAGTATAAAATAGATAAGAATTAGAAATATAAAAGCCTAAATTTAAAAGCCTTTGTACATCCTAATTCTGCTTGGTTACTGTTTCTCTCCTCCCTCAGTTAGAAACCAGACTGAAAGCCCATAAAGGAAGAGGTACAGTTCAATTTTGCTAACTGACTTTTCCTCTGCTCATTATCTATGAGTATTCTGGACAGGAAAACATACTGAAAGAAGTAATTATTTACCTCTAGTTTCCTCTTAGTCTGTGCTAATTGGCAGGTTTAATCAGGAATATTCCTAAAATAATTATTACTAAAATGATGTTTAAGAGGTTTAATGGCAACGTATGTGTATTAAGGAAACAGTTTTTCCTGGGAGTACAGGAGACAGGAGAACCTACAGCGATGATTATATTTCAGGAAGGAAGGAGGAAGTCAGAGGGGAGAACTGTGCTAAGAGCCCTGCCCTGGGAAAGCATTTGATTTAAAATACTAAAGTAAGGAGGCATGCCCAAGCCACATTTTTGCTTTATCACCTCTGAACAGCTACTGTTTCAGAATGCTGACTGAATTTGAATTCTCACTGTAAAACACTGTAAAACATGCAGTGTGCTCTACTCCTGGGAGCAGCCTTTAACATCACTTAGAAAACAGCTGGATGCTATAGCTCCTCAACACCCTTTATATCATCCCTTTAAATTTACAACACACTATGCTAAAAGAAGAAAAGTATATACTGGTTTGGAACAAAATGCTGACACATCCTCCAGATATGCAGGACTCTGAGCCACAGAGGCAAAATGCACTAAACTAAATGAGGGTCTGCTGTACAAGATTACAAGGAAAAGAAAAAAAGAATTAGTTTTGGCTTCTGCTGGTAGAATCACAGATTCTGCATTCAAGGTATTCTACTGTGGGAGACATGCTGGTGAAAATTTTGTATAGAGAATATAATGTTGTGATGAAATGTATCTGAAATCTCACTTTTGCAGCATCATTTCTAGAACAGATGACATTATCCTCAGAGTAAATATGATCATACGGATAACAGACAAACAAGTGCATGACTTGGGAAGACCTCTTTAACAGGGCTTTTAGGAAAACACATTCCCTGTGGTGACCTTACCTCTTAGAAAAACTCAAAAAGTGGACAGTGCAAGTGTTTACCTCTGTTTGATTGGAGATAAATTGGAGTAGGCAGGAGGATGTTACAGTA
>VYZR01082610.1:0-52401 GCA_013400675.1 Oxylabes madagascariensis
TGACCTCACTGCAGACCTGGGGGGCTGCAGGAAAAATTCCCGCTTGCCCTCCCTCCCCATCTTTCCATCCAAGTGGATGCCAGGCACTAAGCACATGTATCGCGCTTTCACAGAGATGAAAATACTCAGAGAGACTAAAATACTCCTCCTAAGTTAGGAATGTTCCTAAAGGGTGTTCTCTGCATATTTTCCCTGCTTTCAAGTGCTTCCAAGTCCGGATGGCACCGGTACAGCTGAGGTGATGGCCATGGGGGACAGCTGCTCCCCATGGCCTCCTTCCAGTCCCACCCTGGGTTTAGCAGATCTGCTTCATGCTCTAAGAGGTCATTTGTAGCAGTTTGGCCTGGATCAACCTGAATGAGAACATCCAATCAAGCCCTAATTGTGACAAATTATATTAGTTGTGCAAGTTGTATCGCAGCAACTCAATTCAGGCTGTGCCCGGGAAGGCAGGAGAGGCTGGAGGGGCCCCTTGCACACACGGGGAGATGTGAGTGGGAGGGCTGAGCTTCCCTCTCCACCCTGCTGCTCCTCCCACGGGCAAACTTTCATCCCAAAGTGCTGATGTGCTGTCACCCGGGCGCTGCCCAAGGTACTCGAGGAATTAAGCAGGTTACTCCCACCCCGTGGAACTCACAGTTCGATGCTGGCTGAAAGACCTGAAAAAGCATCTGGCTTGTGACACAGGAAAATTGTTAAAGTGAGGTGCAAGAAAGAGGAAATGTGATGGGATTGTGTGTCCCTGCCCCTCTATTCCCCAGTCCTGCAAGGAAGATTCGCTGGACCTTCAAATGGCTTTTCTCTAGTGCAAAATATGACAGTGCAGAAAAAAAAAAAAAAAAAAAAAAACAAAACAAAAGAAAGGAAAGAAATACTAAAATTAATTTCCCTACATGACATATTTTAAAGGGCACTGTCAATTTGCTTTATAATTACATTTCTAAATCACTGGAAGATTACACTGAAAGGTGAACTTTACAAAACCTGAATATTTTTAATTTTTTTTTAAATTAAAAACCTTTTTGGGGATTTAAATACAATCCTCCTGTGCTGTAAGCCCATGTAACAGCAACAGCAAGGAAATGGATAGGATATGCAATCCTTGTTCCTGCTCATTTGTACCTCTCATCTCCCACTAAGGCTGCTAAACCTCATGGGATTTAGCAGCTCCTTCTCTAAGGATGAGCAGCATGGTTAAGCACAAGTACTCAGGTCTCCCCAAATTTTGACACTGCCCTCATTCCTCAGGATCGTGAGAAAGGGCTTGAAGTGTTAATGTTTGAGGCAAGAGGTTTATTTTGCTATCCAGTTTTTGAGCCCTTCCAGATATCCCCATTTCATGCCTTCAGGCTTTTCTCTGCAATGAGGAAAGCTCAAGGTGTCTTAGCTGAGCGCTGAGCTTCTCACCTTATCAAACTGTTCCAGGTCTGAGAGAGAAACCAGGCGTCAAGAGAATCAGCACAGAGATCTCCAGCTCTGCCTTTGGGGAAAAATTTGTTCTGGAAACACTGGAATGAGCCAGAGGGGTGAGATCCTGCATGGGCGGGCACCATCCGGGTCCCCCAGCCTAAATTCCACCTCCTTTGCAGCACTCTGTGAAAATAAAGCAAATCTTGGCTAAATTTGTGCTGTAGCCACTCAGGGGACACTCGTGAAAGCCACTGGGTTAAGCAGAGATGTGATTTAAAAGTGCCCTGGCTAAAGCACATTAAATTTTAAAATCACCACTCCGCGTTGACGTGGGGTTGTTTTCACCTGAGTTCCTTTTGCTGTGAGATGAAATCCGGTTTAACTGATTAAATTTCCCACCTGAGCTCACTCCCTGCCTCGTCCTAACAAGGTACAAAAATAAAAGCACAAAGCAGCTCGACGTGGTAGTGGTTGTAGGAAATGATGGAGCTCCCCGTGCTCATCCACTACAGGAATCTATATTAGGTTTTTCAAAGCCTTACAAGCACAATGAGCTGATGCAGTCTCTCAGTGCAGGTGAGATTTATTTCTCTCTTTCTCTAATATATATGGGCCCGGATTCTCTGCTTGTTTAATCCGTTGGTTTACATGGATTTACAGCAGATATTGGCATTTGATCTATGACTGGGCTTGGTCTTTTGGCTGTAGCTTGAGTGAAGGAATAAAGTTCAGAGGACAAATTAATAGAGAGAAAAATTAGCTTTTCATGTATTGAAGACAACAAAATTGCAGTCTGCTATCAAATAATCATCTAAATAAATAACCTTGAGAAAACCAATTACTTACATAGGAGGAAGCTATTGGCAGAGGTGTGAGCATCCTCCCGCTGCACCAGACTGAAAAGCCAATATTTATGTATAAAATGGAAATCTGGTTACTGAAACAGCATTGCAATTCACCCATTGTAATTAAAAAAATAACAATCACGCTTCAAGATAATCCTTCAGGTAATCAAAAGCTGGATCAGCAGCAGGAGCTGGTGCTGGGCCGTGCCCTTGCTGGCTGTGACAAAGCTCTGACTGCCAAAGGTGGGAGGTGGCAGTGTGATGGCTGATGGGGTTGTTTAACCCAAAGGGGCGTGAGGCAACAACCTGGAGAATTTGAGGACAAAAAAACCAAAGCAACCCTCTACCTGCAACAGGTAAATCACATAATCTGTTCAAATCTATGTGTGTGTATACAGCCCATTTGAATGGGTTACATTGGAAATCTAGGAAGACAAAGAACATCAAATGATTTTGCTACTAATATGAGCACGTTAGTGATTTTAACAGCGTTTGGTCTAGTGAAACAAGATAAGGCCTGGAATAATAAGCAGCAGTTCAAAGATTTATCTAAATATGTTTGGCAGTTCCCCCGCCCTTTGCCTCGCGATGTGAACATCCCACAATTGAGACCATACCCTGTAAATTAGCACCCTCTGTGGGGTTCTCACGTTAAATTATTCCAAATAAGCCAGGCCAAATGCTCTCGACTTAGCCAGAGATAATCAACTAATGTAAAGCAATTTCCAACAGTTCTATTTTGTTGCTTCAGGCTCTTCAAAAGACAAACAAAGCCATATAGAAAATTGGCATGGAAAGGAATAAGAATTGTCACCTCTTGCTCGTTGGTGCCGGACCAGCTTTGGTGTGTGTTCCTAATTATTAGGATTGACAGTGTTGGATACCCAGCCCCCTCTGGGATTCAAGCAGCAAGGTGGGGCTCAGAGTGCCCTGCACTGGACATGGTGTTGGAGGCTGTGTGGGTGAGATCTTTCTCATTAGTCAGGCAATCCATCACCTGGCAGAAAGCTGCAGGAATTAGTTTCACTTCCAGGGCTTTTTAATTACGCTCAAGCACAAGTGCACCAGTCAGACAAAGAAGTTGCTTTACCTGCCGGAATTTCAGGTCGTGGCACTCTCTCCTTAAGGCATTGTGTTTGCTGTCTGCATTGACTTTCCACTTACAGGAGCTGCTTCTTCTTATAGCCCAAGACAATAAATTTCACCGTATATCCAGAAACTCAGTGCAATGTAGATGAAATTCCATAATTTACATAATCAACTTCTGATTATGCTATCCAGAACTTCTGAAAGTTCTGGGTTTAGACATATCCCTAAAATAAGAAAGGGTTTTGCTTTTTTCTTGTGTTTTGGAAGGTGTGACCCATCGTTTTGCACAAAACTGTATAATTCTGCCTTGCTATTTTCAGTATACCCCATTATCAGTCAAACTAATAGGCCTGGAGAATGAAACCCCCAAAAGAAATCCACCACATTAGGGAAATAAATACAGTTAATGATGATAATTAAGTCACTGGGGATAATTGAGAGATTATCCAATTACTATCTATAATTCTTTGGCTTGCAAATAAGATAGGAATGTGTAGAGCTAATCCATTCTAGCAATAATAATAATAATTAAAAAATTAATAGGGGAGAAAAGCACAAAAAGCCCCCAACCCACAAATTATTAGATTTTTTCACAACTGGAGGTATTTTGTCAGTTTAATTGCCTAGTTGGAGAGTTTTTCTAGTCTGGAGTAGGTTTTTTAGGCAGCTGTTGCAACATTGGTCTCTTGAGGAGGGGGAGATTTTCTGGGTCAGGACTGAATTCCCTGATGCAATTCCTGATTCCCTGGAGAAGCCCTGCTGTCCCCTAGATCCAGACTAAGATGGACACGTGCTCCTAGCAAAGGTCTCACAGTAACTACAAGTGAACTGATCTGAAATAAGAAGAGATGGGATCAGTCCAGGGCTGTGCTCTGGGTTCTGATGGTAAATTTAGGACGGAAGCCTTGTTCCAGCAGGCTCTGCCCTACAAAAGCCCCTCAGGTCCCCCATGGACTGCAGCGCCACTCTTTTGTGTTGGTTTTGCAGACATGCAGTCATGCTGTCACGGAGCTAAGGAGAGGTGGTTGACCCCCCTGACCAGGTCAGGTGCTAAGGGAGGTTTTGGTCCCAAATATTTCTCAGTCTCAGGCAGCCTGTGTCACAGTGGCTCGAGTTTTCTAATTTAGCAAGTGGATTAGGGACCAGAGCCAAACCCTAGGAAAAGGCAGCAGCACACAGGGTAAGTTTGGATGCTCAGGGATAGGCACCATTTTTTGGGAGGTAGTAGTTACATTTTTGTTCCATTTTTGCATTTGTAGGGCCTTGCTTGGCACAGGTAATTTAAGGAGATCTAAATATGGCCCCCAGCAAGTCAATTAAGGATGTGTTTAATTTTAACGTGAGCATAGTTCCTTTGGATCTCATCCATGGAAATCAATGGCAAGGCTGCTGGTGGTTTGATTGGCTTCGGATCAGAGCCAGCAATTTTGATTGTAGAGATCGAATGCTTGAAATTAATTATATGACTAATGCTTCACTGGATTAGGGAATCAATTAATGGAAGTGGGGTCCTTGTTAGCAGATTTCCATTAACTTTCATGCAGATTTTTTTCCTAAACACAAACTGCATATTCATTGCCCTTGAATGCATTTAGGTAAGTTGGAAAAATAATGAGATTGTTGAAATTACCAGAATTTTCTAATGAAGCTACTGAAAGAAGTGTGGGATTCTGTACTGGAAATTAAATCCTTGCATGGAAAGACCTTGTGCCAAGTCCTCCTACCAAATAGGTAAGTACCAGGAAGCTTTTCCAATCCTATTTATGCCAGAAGCTCTTCAGTCTGGGATTGACAGACCTGGAAGGCGATAGTCTTCATAAGCCAATCAAAAGGATCAGAAATGAGGTAGCAAAGTACAACCCTTTCTCCACACATCTTTTCTCATCTTTGAATAGCTGCTGGAGGGGAAAGCATCCTTCAGCACTTCAACTCCTGCTTAACACAGGCAGCTCTAACTACAAGAACATCCTTGCTCCCACCCCTATCCCCAGGAAAACCTCATTTCATGCTCAAAGTTCCCTACAGACTCTGAAAAACACCCCCAAAATCGGGTTCTGGCAGGTGTGAACACCCTCTGCTGAGGCCCAGAAGCTGCTGCAGGAAGGGATGGCTCCTTGGGAAGGTCCCAGCCTGCCCAGCTAGGACAGGCTTTGATGGGCTGCACTTTATAGCAGGATGGTTTTATTCCATGGCCACAAATTCAGCCCTGGGCTCTGGAGAAATTCCACTGCTAATGGTGCCCAGGGCCCTGTCCCCAGTGCTGCCCCAGTCCTGGAGCCCTGGAATGGGAGCTGCCTCTGGGCTGGTCCGAGCCTGCACAGGCAGCTCCTCCATCAGAGCAGCGTATTAAGCCACAAAATGTTTCTGTAAATATTGTTTCACACTTGGGTGAACAAAGCATGCTTTTATCTGAGGGAGAGCGCGGGGTGTAAATTACATTTTAATTGAGGAATTGGAAATGCAGCTTTTGCTTTTTGTGGGTTTTCTTTTTGTTTTGTTTTATTTTTGTTGGATTGTTAGAGGGGATGGCTCTGGTTGAAGAAGCTGCCTGTAATGAGCCCACTCTCATTTCTGCAGATTTTCCCACTTTCCTTCTGGCTTGGCTTGCCTGGATTCTCCTCCTCCTTCCTAGTGAGGCTGTCTCCAGACCCGTGAGCGTTCCCCAGCCTTGCTCACTCACAGCTTGGCACTGTGCCCCTGCAATGTTTGCAGCTGAGAACGGCTGGTCTGGCACCCCCCGTGCCCTGCTGCCCCTGCCCTCCTCGCTGCTAGGCAGGAACGAGGGAGGCTGTCAGNTCAAAGGATTTGTTCTCCAGATCCTTCCCCAGCTTCACTGCTCTTCTTGCCTTTCATTGCCCATCTTAAGGCTTTGCTCATCTTCAAAGGTCTTTGCATTGTCCCCATCTCTCACACGTCACTGCTGTGCCCCAAAGAACCACCATCTCAGACCTGCCAGGAGTGTGGGATCCTGTGGGATCTCTCTTTTTCCTGCTGGTGGAAACAGCCATTAGTTGGTAGCCCAGGCAGAAAGTGTCCTGGTTTCTGGAGTCTCAGAAATCCCCACAGAAGCTCCCGTTTAGGAAAGGAAGTGGAACACAACCTCATTCCTCAGGGTGGTCAGTGAGCCGTCAAGGAGTTGGACGTGGCCAGACAGGAGGGAAAGGCAGGAAAAGGAGCAGAGGATGGAGCCAGCTGTGCTAAATCTCTGCTTCTGGCGGGCAGCTTCTGCTGGAAGGGCTGGAGAGAGCCCAGGCTGGAGGGGAAGAGCTGCATCTCCCTGCTGGGAGAATGAGCGGGAGCATGAAGCACTTCCAGCTGGGAGCTCCGAACCGAAATTGCAGATTGCACCCTCGGCTGCTCAGGGGGGTGAGTCGAGCCCATTAGCCAGCTAATCCTCACAACAGGCTTTTGTGAGGCCACTGCTTCCTTCTGGGGAAATGTATGATCTGCTGATTACACAGCATCCCAACATGCCAAATGTATGCTTGAAACCAGTAAACAATAAATATTTAATTAACCGGTCATTTTGACAACAACAAGAGGCAACAATTAAACTGGCTTTTGATTTCCCCTTCATTTAGTTGTCAGTCTTGTATAGTCAAAGTTAAATGCCAACTCTTGCCTTGACCACAGTAAGGCTGTTAAGAGAATACTGAGGTTTGATCTGAGCTTTTGATTTCTGGCTCTGATTTCTCCCGCCTTTGCACCAGTTGTAGGCATGACTCAAATACCATTAATTTAATGTGGGCTGAACGTGAAACTTAGAAGCTTGTTCTTTCTAGCCTAACAGTGCCAGCCAATATTTCAGAGGGCAGTCACACTTGGAAATACAATGATGATTCAACCTGAAACTCCTGATCTCCTCCACTGCCATCAGGACTTTGCTCACCTCATGGGTCCATGCGCATCTGACGTTTCCACACAGACACTCTCTCCCATCACCATCTCCCTGTGTGTTCTTCTTTACTCCTCCACTGCTCAGACCTTCTTGTCTGCAGACCTTCTGCTGAACCCCAAAGATTCTTGTCACCAATGGGGCGACAAATTTCTAAATGGAAGGGGAAGAAGAAAGCTCTTCTCCAGCACCAGATTAAATTTTCCCGACACCTGTATTTGCATCCACAGCTTCTGTATCCCAGCTCATTTCCCTATGCTTTGTCTTTGTGTGAATTGCCGAATTTTTCAGGTGCCTTCAGGTTGCTTTGGCAGGTTTGCTGGGGAAGCCTTGGTCTGGAAACCAAACTATCCTCACTTATCAAACCTCTCCCATCTCCTGATGCAGAGCAGATGCTGGGCAGTGTGGGAGGAGGTTGAGGTGGGACCTTCTGCCACTGACAACGCCGCATCTACCCTTAGACATTAAGCAGGGCTTCTCCTACACAGCTGCCAGACAGGATGTGCAGCAGGTCCCAGACGTGGATTTTGTCTGGTTGGATTCAGAGCACCAGACTGCAAATGAGGAGCCTTGGCTGTAATCGCGGCTCTCCTGCCGGATGGTCTCTGACTGCAGACGAGTCATTTCACATCTGCTCCCCTTTCCATCCTTTCTGGGTTGTCTAAAATGAAGGTGAGATCTTCACAGCATGTTAATGTCACCCCGATGCACCCAAAGGACATTTAGCACTGTGCAGCCCTGACACTGTTTGAGACGTGGAAGCGTTATTTTAAGGGATGGCATAGGCACCAGGCTTATAAATATTGCCCCTTTTTGCATATTTCCCCTTCACTACCACAAGGTAATATCCTGCCCAAAGTCTCCATGGAATGCCAATCTGCTGATTCCACAGTTTTAGCAAGTCTTGTTAGATTTTGGTGAACATCAAAGTTGGTTCCAATTTAATTTTGCCTTTGTTGAGAAATGAAAACAGAGCCCTCAGGCCCCCCATGAAACACAGGTAACATCCTTCAAAATAAATGGATTTAATTATAAAAATCAGCTTTGGATCAAGCCTGCTCTGCTTAGACCTACTAATCAGAGAGTATTTACAGAGTCACGAGGACCTGATAAAACGTGTACACAGTTTAAAATATCCCATTGTAATGCATTGTAAACCTTAATTTAAAATAAGACAGCTTAAAAGCTTTATGGATTTGACTGATGATACACCCTCTGTATTGATGGCTGAACCCAGCATGCTGTTATTCCAGCTTTCTCTTGCTAACAACAAAGTTCAGAATGATAATATATTTTATAAAAAGCTTTACTATTACGCCGCTGCGAAAGTGACTTTAAATAACGATAATAGGCCTGAACTGCAACTTCACACAGAAACAGCTCTGGAGAAGATGAATTTCCATACAGCAGGCATGGAGGCAGCACAGGGATAATGCACCAGCTCTCCAGAATATTAGCATCCCAGAAAGCAAAATGTGAAAAGCATTTTGGAGCCTGAGTGGATCAAACCCTCCTTTCTGCAGGAATGCAGCAGGGCTCAGAGGTGTGTGACTCTTCAGCAGGGTCACACCCCAGGGGAACAAGCAGCCTGAGAACCCTGCTAGCATCACTGAGCCTTCTCTCCAAGCAGAGTTCTTCTTCTTTGGGGGGAAGAGCAAAGCCAGCAGTCTGCTTTAATAATGCAGAATTAATTAATTGATTTTCCTCTGCTAAACCTGGCATTGTGATGGGATATAACAGAGCCAGCAGAGCAGCAGCTTATTCACATGAGGTGCTGTGTACCTGTCCATGGGGAGGAAGATGGGTCTGAAGAAACACCTGCAGAGCCTTTCTTCCTCCTTCTCCCAGACTTTGTGGTGTCAGATGGGTGGGATTTGGTGGACCTTGAATGGGAAGCCCCACTTTGCTGTGTGCTGTGTTCATTCCTGCACCTTTGAGATCCAAACTTCTTTGAGATCGTCTGAAGAAAGCTTGGAGAAACCAGAAAATCATTACTTTGTAGCAAGAAATTCTGTCCGACTCCCACGAATACATGAAATATGCATGAAGAAGAGCAGGGAACTCACAACTTCCAAAGGCAAGAGCTTTCCCAGGGTCTGACCCCAGCTGTGGGTAAGACCATGGGGTGTTCTTTAGCCAAGTAAGCACAGGGACGGTCACCTTCCCACATCTGAGACACTCCTGTGCAGAACTGAGGGGCAGCTGATCACATTCAGTTAGAGATGATTACACCAGGGGCAAAAATTCACCCTGTGCAGTAACTGGGTTAAACAAAAAGATGCAATGGAGCACTGACAGAAAAAGTATTTTTATGTTTAAAAACTGGCATGATTTGTTCAAGCAGTGAGAAATGGTGAATCTCAAATTTGGAAATGATACGGGTTACAGGTTGTGTGAATTGATATAATGATTCCACAAGGCAATAAGTCGAGAAGTTGACAATCACTCTTAAAATACTATTCAAAGACTTAAATGAAACAAAAGGAGTGTCTACAGTCAAAAAGACTTATTCTAAGCTTTGCATGAAATACTGTCCAACAATAAAATGTCATGTGCAGCCTCCTGAACAGCCAACAATTTTAAATTCTATCTTCATTCTTACATTTACTGTGGATCAAATTTATGCCTATTACGTTATCACCAGAAAATACAATGTGCAGCAAAAAATACATTATGTCAGCAGCAGCTCAAATTGTGAGGCAACCTTCAAAGGGGGACTTCCCAAACCCATCCCTTAAGAAATTAATTGGTTATCTTTACAAACCATATAATTAACATTTCTGTGTCTTTACATTTGTAAAGCAAGCATTTGTGTTCAAATTTACCTTGCAAACTCCATAATTATAATTCTTATGTGTGAGAAAGCTGTAGTTGGTAGTTTCAGTGTCTGGCACAGTTTTAGAAGTGAGAATTTATGATCTCATGAACTTCCTCATTGTAACCCAGACTCCTTGCTCGAAATGAAGTCAAAACAATTCAGCACTGTAAAATTGTGCAGTTTTATGTATGTTATTAGGGGTGTATTTTGTGGAAGCAATAACAAGATTGAGGTTGAAATGAATCTCCATTTCCTATTACATATACACACAGATACAATGAAATGCTGATTTTTTTTTAAAGTGATGAACACGTACGCAGGCATGTATAAACAGCTGGAAGACGACCAATATAAAAAATGTATTTGTGTGCAGGAAGCAGCATTGACAAAGACCCCACTCCTCCCTGGAAAATAGAAGATTTGAGGTTTGAACAAAGGGGACCAAAAATCTTACCTCCTTCATTCAGGAGAGATGCTGTATTAGAGAAAAATGTGTAGAAAGGCAGTGAAGGGAAGCACCAACAGCTGCTGGGATGTGTTCAGACCCAAAAGGGAAGAAGGCCCTGAGGACGTTTACTGGACTGAGTCTCATCAGAGAAAAACCAAGTTTCTTACGCCTGGTGTGGGTTTGGTGTTGGGTAAATATTGCGTATTTCCAGGTTAAAAACTACACCCTTTGCTCCTTGCAGGGCCTTCAAGTTCTAAAGTGTGGACAGAAGCAGCCAAGACGTTTGATAGGCACCAAAGTCATTTTATGTCCAGAAAGCACATTTCAGAAGTGTGATTATTATCATTTTTGGGCTAAAAATGTGCTAGGCAGCCCGTGGAACAGAAGACAACCCCCCTGTCTTGACATCCTTGCAATCAAAGGTGCCAATTTTGCAATTTTGTCTACACAGGGATGGCAGTGGGAGCACAGAGGTGCTGCCAGAGCTGTGGGACCCCAGAGAAATGTGAACCCCAAGGGTGGAGAGGAAGCTGTAGGGATGAGAAAAGCTCAGCAGGACCCTCGTATGGAAATATGGTCCCATCAGCAGGCAGTGAAACTTTTTGTCAGAGTCTCGTCTGGTATTAAAATTTATGAATTTGGGAGAGGGGGAAGATGAGTGAGATGGGAATTTATGACTTAAGTTTTTGATTTTACATATGTATGCAGACTCTGGGAAAGCTGTACTGCTGATTTTTAACTCTTCCTCAAATGGACATTAAATATTTCAGTATCAGTAGTTCATCATTATTTTTCATCTTAAGAGAAATGCCATTACCTCCTCCTGCACAAATGCTCCTTACTGAGACATGCAGTTTGGGGAAGATGTTCCTTTTTTCTTCCTTGCCTTTTGTCCTTTCATTTATGAATCCTGACAGTTTTGGGGTTTGCTCCACTCCCCCAAGTTCATGTGCATCTGCTGTCCCAAGATACATCACATTTAGAAAATTGAACATTACCAAGTGGGTTTCCCCCTTTTTCCTGGTGGAGAATAGAAATTTTTCAGGTATCAGCTCCAGCTCTGTAGGCACCTCTAGATCACTTCATTTTCATAGTTTCAAAGGGCCACTTGATAGAAGTTAATTAGTGTTTTGCTGTCTGGGATGGGGAGGCCCACTGGGAGATGGTGGAAGCATCTCATTTCTCACAGCACTTCAGCCAGAAAGCTTCCCAATGTGACTTTTATTATTAATAAACACACCATACAATAATTACAGCACACCATACAAAAATTATGCCTTTTTACAAGCAGCACGGATTTGAATCCTGTGTTGTTAAGCCTCCTGCATCACTCTGTAAATAAGTTTCACCGTGCCCCAAATGCTTAGCCTGGAGGTGCTGCACACACAAAATTACCACCACTGTCAATAATAATGACAGCAATAAATAGAGATGTAAGTCCAGTGCAAAAACTCACTCATGCTGGGGCAGCCTGGTGTGCTCCTACACATTCAGCTTCATAACACATTAGCTGCTTAATTTGGTAAGCAAAGAGGGCTGGGAGAAAAGGCAGGACTGGCTCCCCGTCTCACACATTTTGTGGATTTTCCTATATTTACTCCTTTCCTACCCACTGTTCAAACTGACCTACCAGCCAATCGATCAGGAGAACAGGGAAATAAACTTCAGCCCAAAAATCTTAACAAAACAATGTAGGAGCAGTTCAGAACTGCCCAAATAAATAAACCCCTGACTCTGGCATGTGTTGTGTGGCCATTTTCCCTGGGGCATATGTTGTGTGGCCATTTTCCCTGAAGAGTTTTTAAGCTGGGACACAGCTCCATCTCCTAGGCTGGCCCCACGTGCCACTGAACAAAGCAAACCCCATCCTGACACCAAGTTCCCGATAAACAACTTATATTTGTCACTAAATAGATGCATCTTATTATGCATGCTTAGCAATTCATTCAGATGAGGAACAGCAGGCTGGATGACTGTATCTCCTGGTGACAGGTTTAGGTGTTATGAATATCACAGCCTTGACTTCGCTAAAGCTCCAGGACCTCCTCTGCGGCTCCCGCGTGACGCCAAAGCTCGATCAGGATCTGCAGCCTTGGGGCTCTGCCATGCACGGGGGGAGGGCTGCACATCTGCAATGTCTTTAGAGCAGATGATCTTACCCTTGGTGTGCCCTGGCTCCTCTCGCTGCCTCTTGGCCATGCAAGAGGTTTCCACGTGGAGAAGAAGCCTGACTTAATCATCCTGCACGGCTCAAGTCTGCGCCCTTCATGATCCCTGTCTTTCAGAGGAGCAGTATTCAGCTCCCTCAGCCAGCAATCTGCTCGGCTGTAGAGTTCATCAGGAGCACAAAAAGGGCCTCAGTCCAGAGGAGAGTATTTTTGCAGAGGCAGCTAAAATTAGGATCTGGCCCTGGGAGTGTGTTTGCAGACATCCGGGTACAATGCACAGCAGCACCACTTGTGCGGATCACCAGCATATAATTGCAATAAATGATTCAAGAAACAGCGAATGATGCTGAAAGGGAAGCCTCCAGCTGTGCAACCAGCTGATGGCACAGTGGCCTGCAGAGGGGACACCTGCCAGGGTGGGATTTGGGGCTGGGAGCACTGGGGGTCCCCACAGGATTGACAGTGACCAAAGGGGGCCGCAGGTGACAGCCAGTCCCTCTGACGGCCTGGCTTTAGCCTGCAAATTTGTGATTGCAGTCTTTGGGTCCCAGGTGGGCTCCTCGGCTCCCTTCAAACTGACAACTTTCCCCAAACTGAGGAACATCTGAAAAATGGAGGCTCCACAGCTTTGCAGAATTTGCAGAACCACACGGGTTCGGGAGGTGAATGAAGCCCTGTGTGTGGTTCCCTGTGCACAGCCTGGGTGGCTCTTTGGAAATAACCACCCTCCAGATTCCAAGGTGAAGCCAGACAGGAATTTTCCCTTATGCCCATTACTCTTTTCTCTGGCAATCAGACCTTGGCCAGGAAAATACGTGATAACTCACAGATACAAGGTGTAAATACAGAGGGAGTGGAGAGGATAATTCCTCTCTGTAGAGATGACATTCTGCCATACATCACAAACCCTGACGCTTCAGCACCAGCAGCCTATGGTCTATGGTAGAAGGATTTGTCTTCACTCCTGGTTAAAGAGCAAATCTGAACACAGGGCTGTGAGGGAGAGAATCCCTCTGGAAATATAAGACCTTCAGTCACGTGAGTGGAGCAGCAGCATCTCTTGCTTGCTTAGAATTGAAACAAATGGGAAGTTCTTGTTTAATCAACTACGGAAAAAAGAGACAAAGCAGGTCAGATGGCACCACAGCAGGCAGAGATGGCAGTACTGGAATAAACATCCAACAAAGCTCATCTGATCTCTCCTAACCCACACAGCCACCTTCCATCTGGGAGAGCTTATTAAAAAATGAGATCTTGTAGACATCCCTTTTCCATCTCCATACCTGTGGCAGAGCAGATCTCACCTTTGTAACAGAGCGTGAGCTGAATCTAACACCCCAAACTCTGCCCTTTTTAGATGATTAACAGATTAGCATAAAGTCATTTTCTCCCAGTGATGCATTACTATCTTATTTTCATAAAAGTCAGTAATTGTGGTTTGCACCTAGGTGCACTCAAAAATTCTGACTCATATTTGAATTACAATTTTGCTAAGGCTCTTCATACATATCATGGGCACAACCAAATCTGCCTCCTTCCTCCCCCGCCTCACAACTTAGACAATTAAAAACTTATAAACAAAATGTGGCAGGTGAAGCCCATTTGCAGTGAAGTGTAATTATACCCAGAATAATGAGCATATGCAAAAGATTTCTTCTTGAACCAGTGCCTACCTTTTGTGAGGCTCTGAGTCACGCTGGCATCACTTTCCTTACAGGGTATTTTTTTTTTAGTTATTACTATTGCTCTTAGGCAATATAGCTGTGAAAAGAAGGTTAGGTTTTATTTTGCATCCCCTGTTATCACCAGCAACATCATCAGCTAATCTGCTCCTGGCAATGACCTACTTCAGGAAGCAGCAGGAAAGCTGGGTATTCTCAGATCTCGAGTTGAGTTGGAAATCTCCTATTTGCCTTGTAAAAGGACGTCATTCCACCCACAAACCATTGAGAGACACTAGAAATGGGAGCTCATAGAGTTTATAGAATTCCTTCTTTGTGCCTTGAAGAGAAAGGAAGCAGAGAGAGCTCAAAAGACCAGAAACTGTGATTAAACGTAATTTTTTTTCCTACCTAGAAAAAAAAAAATTACAGTACAAATATGTAAAGCATCCAATAAATTTGCTCTAAGTGTCCTAACCCTTCTCCTCAAGCTCTTTAACTCATTCCAGCATCTATGATCTTCTCCTGCAGAGCTCCCTGTGTTATGACACTTCCTCCACGAAAACACAGAGGGGATGTAGTGGCAATTTCAGCAAAGGAATCACAGAGAAGCAGCAGACAGGAATATTACTGATCAATGGCAAAAAGATTAAAGGTAGTAACATCCTTATGGCACTGAGCTGAGCAATGAGTGAAGAAGATCAAAGGGATTATCAAGCGCAAAGAGAGAGCTTGTGGCTATTAAACTGACAAAAAAAAGAAATCCTGTGGGAAATAGGAACAAAACTCTTAGCAAAAGACAAGGATCAGATTTTCTTGTTTCACTGAAGTGAAGATGTTGGAGGGACAGGTGTCAGGAGCTGCAGTTTCTAACAGTGCTGAGCCTTGAAGGGCAAAGGGATGAAAAGCTTGGAGGAAATGTCACTGGGAGTGGACACAACCTCTCCAGACACTGGAACACAGAGGCCTCCATGAGGAGCACAGCCCAGGTCAGCATGCAGAGAGATTTTAATGCTGAAATCATATTTTATGCCTCTAAATCTGACCTGTCTAAGAATGGGCATAACAGCATCTACCTAAATTTAAGGTTTTTGCTGAAGAGGATTTAGCAGATTTAATATTGAACATATTTTAGGTGTTTTCATGGGTAACTTCAAGCAATAAGAACAGGCGAGCTGGATTATGAATCTTCTTATACATTTTTACAGCATTTATAATTAACTCTAAGTCTATTTTTTTTGTGTGTGTGCTACTGGGAAGCAGTCATGCTGTAATCTTCTAATTAATAAATGGCTCAATAAATCGTGAGATCTTTTGTCCATGGAGAAACTTACACGTACTGTCAGAAATATTACATTCTAAAATGGGTAGTAGGCAACCAACCATATTTTTACTCCTTCTGCACTCTTTTTTTTTTTCTTTTTTTAAATTGATATTTAATTTGAAAATGTTTAATGACAAAATTAGTCAAAGAAATTACCCAGTGAGGGCTGGTTATTGTGCCAGTTATTATCTCTGTGAAAACTCTCATTGGCTTTGGTGATGCAAAGTCCAGCTGCACCAAAGCTCTGCAGTGACAAGGACATCCCTTGGCTCGTGCCTTGGGCCATTGCTGCATTCACACAGCGTGTTTCTGGGGGAAAGCCTGGTCTCATGCTCAGAACAATGGGGAAAAGTCCTGCAGATGTGGGCTTGGCCCCCTCACCCTGCGCTGTGAGCATCCTGCTCCACCGGGCCTTTCTTTTTCTCCTTGATTTGCTCATCTCGTGCTCACTTAAACTGAAAGCTCTCCCAGCCATGGGCCTTCTCTCACTCTGTGCTTGCCACGCTCTCTTTACTGGAGCACGAAATCAAAGAGTGATAAAACTTGTCTCAGACCAGCAGTGCCTGAGAGGGACCTGGACTTTGTCACTCATTAGCCAGACCTCCCTCCTGTCCCCTCCTCAAGCCCACTCCCTTCCCCCAGAGCGAGGTCAGAACAGACATTTGTAATTCTGGTTGTCACACACGTGAACAAACACCTTGGCTGCTCTCTGCGAGGGAACCCAGGATCCTTGTCTTCACTTTCTGAGTGGGAATGTGAAAGCAGAGACAGACAGGGTGAGACTTTCCAGCTAAAAACACGCTAAAAACATTTATCTGGGCGCTGGCTGTGATGTGGCAGTGGTGCCTGGCTGCGTGTGAGGTGCTCCAGCCTTCAGCAGCTGATGAGGAGGATGCCCTGCTGGCAGCCCTCCTCCTGAATTCCTGCTCTCAGGACACAGGACATGGGGAACCACGGCCTAAAGCAAGCCCCAGTGGTTTGAGCCAGCTCAGAAAGATCATAACTGTGAGAGAAAAAACCAGCTCCTTGCAGGAGATGCACGACAGGAGCTCACATCTGGAGGGCTCCTGGCTTCATCTGTTAACAGCCACTGCCAAAGCAGATTTGATGAACCTCAAGCTCTCCCCATGTGGTGTTTCCTTATATTTTATCATCCCCCAAAAGAATTTTTTTTATTATGAACTACATATACTGAGTAGTCTGCATCCCAGCAGTGTCTGAGAGCTGCAGCTGACTGTGGCTCCTGAGGGGAGGTGGTTACGGTGCCTGTGGAGATGTCAGGGTGCACAAGGCAAAGCAAAATAACCCACTTCTGTTGTGTAAAATGAAAAGTCTCTCTGAAAAAATTGCTGTGTCGAGGAAATGATAGCACTGCATTTAAGACAGCCCCTAAATGTCAAGGGAGCATCAATAATTCTCTTTATTTACAATAGTAGAAGACACAGATGCCTATATATGAGTTGATAGGAAAAGAGAAGGGGAATGTGCAATTGCTTCTGTTTGAAATCTTAATTATTCCAGTAATCTTTCAAATACAGTTCATCAGCTGGATATAAACACTATCCTAGCTGCAAGCATAGGTGTGAAAAGGGAAAAAATCCCATTATCAAGCAATCTGCAGCTCTGAAGACAACGGCTTCCTGCACCAGCAAATTTCTAACTGTTCTTTGTGACTGGTGCTGGCAATAGGGTAGGAAAGTAAATGAGTTCCTAATGCAGGATGTAAGATATTCATTAAAGACCAGGTAGAAGAGCATTAATTTACCTTTTAAAACATATTAAGAGACAAATAAGGCAATGAATTCATTAGTATGCATGCATCGCCTCAGCTGATCAGGTCAGACAAGCTCAGCTGTGCCTCCTAATGCCTGCACTGCAAAACACTGCTGATAGTATTAACATTTTAATAATAATTGTAGTCATATTTACTGATAGGCAAAGGCAGGATGTCATTTACTCTAGCAGAAATCTTGGATGGGTTTTCTATCTAGCTTGTTCACAGGTTCACACCACCTCTATGAATAATGCACTTAACTCCTCTTGCTGACTATGGCCAGCAGCAAAACACTTAAAACAACAGCAACAACAACCTGTTTAAAAAACAGCCTGAAAACATCCTAAAAACATCCCAGGGAGTCTGAACAAGTCAATATTGCAAACATCCTGCACTAACTGGGAGAGCAGCTGAATAGAGGTGAGTAAAAAAAGGGGACAAACTCTTCTGTCTGGTACACACAAGAAGTAAATAAACTCTATTCCATCCCAGATAAAAACGGGTACACTTGCTGTCATTTATATTTTACTGCAACCCTCCCTTAAAGCTTCAGTTCCCTCAGCTGAGATTCCTGTTGAGACCCTTCCCTTGGCCACAGAGTCACGGTGTGATAAATCACTGCTTTGAAAGCTGAATTATATTCTGCTTTGAGGTCTCCAAACACGGGTGAGATCTTCCTTCACGTGCTGGCTCAATGCAGTGTTAGTGCAAAGGCAGAAACAACACTTGAGCACTCTTTGATCTGGGTCTTGTCATGCCAGAGCTGGGTCCTGTGTCAGGAAAGCTGCTGTGGGAAGGGCTGGGGAGTAATTGCCTGAAGTTACTTTAAAGTGAAGTTGCCTGCTGAGATTAAGCAAGAAAACGCAACAATATCTGCATATATTTATTCTGAAAAGCATAATCAGGGAAGGCGAGGAGTTTAAGGAGTGTGATCCCCGTCCACTGAGCCTGAGCACACGGAATACGAGTTCTCAAAGAAGCTACTTCAAAGGCAAAACGAGAAGGTAGAGACATCAGTGTGAACCAGATAATACAGGGGAAGCAGGGCTTAGCAGCTAATTCATTAAGTGCATTTCTGCACAGGATTTCTGCTGTAGCAGCTCACAACGACTCGGGGCAGCCACTGCGAGGCAGAGGATGGAGTTATCTCCGTGGCTGGCTGCTCCCAGCCTCTCCCTGATCCAGCAGCTACTCTTACACATCATTAGGAGACAAGCTCCCCACGGGGACCACCACTGGCCTCATCAGCATGGAGAGCAGCCCTCTTGCTCTGCATCACTGAAGGCTGGAATATTCCCACATTTGCCTCCATCTGAAACGTCACAGCTTTTTAAGGCAGCTCTGGGATTTTCATGAGCAAAATAATACATCCAGAGAGGGTCACAGCAAGGATTTCTGATGTTGAGAGCAGCCTGGAAGCCAGGTGAAAGCACAGTCCAGCCCATCCAGGGCTGGTTCGTCGGGGATTTATCATAAATGTTTGTGGGGTGCTCAGAGGGAGCCCTGAAGATACGAGTTTTAATTGAAAAGGGATTGCAGGGGATCTAAACCAGCCTAAATGTCAGGGCACTGTTGCTTCCCCTAAAGGTCAGAATGAGCATACTGAAACCACAAGTCTGAAAATGATACCTCTGACAGTGCTGTTCCAGCCATCCGTGGGTACAGAGCAGTGCTCATCTATTCCAGCTTGGAAACTGGCAGGGAAGGACGGGAAAATGGTCTCACAGAGGGCTGGGAACTGGAGAGAGCTTTTTGGATGCAGCTGCAATAAAAGAGTCTTCTGATGCCTTCCAAAGGCACAGCCCAAGTTATTACCACAGCATTAATTTACCATTAGGGCTTGCCGGAATCAGAGGGGAAGATTTTGATTTTTAAAAACAGAGTCAAAGGAAGGCAAGAGTGAAAAAAAAAAAATATTCAGCCCTTTTAAAGCCTGACCTAAAAAGCCTTGCAGTGTAAAATATGCACTAAAAAATTTATGTCAGGTTTCTATGGTTATACCTATGTACAGGTGTGATCCAGAGCAAGCTCAACCTTGCTCCTGCTGGCCTTACACGCCATGGAACTCAAAGAGCTCTTCCCAGTGGAAGAGCAGAGCCTGGCTGGAGTCAGCAGGGACAGCTGTGCTGGCTGTGTGGATGAGCTGAGCAGCCACAGGTCAGTGCCCTCTGCCCCAGCAAGGCTTCACTGGCACGGGGGAGGGAGCTCAGGGCGTCTCTCCTGCTCCCCAGCCCCTCTCGGGATGGGCTGGCTCAGGGCATTCCCTTCCCCTACAGCAGCTCGTGTTCCTGGGGGTCTGTGCGACCTCATGGTGGCACAGGCTTAACTCCAAAAGGGATTGAGGGGTCACAAGTCCCTGTTCCTGACAGAGGCAGTCCCATGGACGTCCACGAGCAGCCCCTGTCCACAGCAGCTCAGGATGGATTTATGGGGCGGAACTCCAACAGAGGCAAGAAACTTTCTTTGCTTTACACCAGGAGAAAACACCAGCCCCCCATCCAAGATAAAGGATTCAGCTCTCCAGAACAACAAATGCTGGTTAGAAATGGAAACAAAGGGTCTAATTCTGCTCCCACCCATGCAAAGAAAACCCCCAAACCCAACCAGATTAAAGCCCCAGTGTTAATGGGTAGATTCACGTGTCAAGCAGCGAAATTGAGGAGCGTCTCTCTGAGTGTTCCTCTTGGTTTCTAAGGAGCCAGCTGTTATTTATGCAGTCCATTTACACGTTCTCTTGGCTCTTCATGCAGAGGAATTGTTTTATAGTGTAAGCTCCCTCTCTTTATTTTCCCCTTACAAGTGCATGCACAACAGAAAGAGAAGGGTAGGTAGGACAAAGATGTTTGAAAGAGCCACATGTAGGTATGTTTTAAAGACAGAAGATATTTCAGGTTGTCCGTATGAAATTGTCACAGAACGTAAATTACTACTGTCTGTGCTTTTCTCCTTCCTAAGAGGATTGTGCTAATTAAACAAGAAGAGATTATCAAACTTTGTCTACAGCTGATAAAATCCAACTACAAATTAAAATGCATGTTAAAGCTAATCCATCACAAACTGAAAAATTAAGCTAGGGCATTTGTAATGTTTTCAGCATCCTTTGTCCTTCAGACAGTGCCCAAATACTAAAATTTCGTTGAGTTCAATGTTTTGCACTTATGTAGAGATTTAGAATTGTACATTCCATGCAGTTTTCTAAATGCTCATCTTCTTTGCATGTTTAAGATTGTGTCAGTAATTTGCATTCCCTTTCACAAATGGAAAAGTAAAACAAAAGGGAAAATGTAAGCAACTGGATTAAAATAAACTTTTGCCTCCTTCCTGTGCCAATAAGTTTGAAAAAGTTTCCTCTTGTTTTTACATACCTCTGATGAGTCACAGCAGCAGAAATGCCAAAATGCCACCAAAGAAAGGCTTTTCCCTTTTTATTATTGGAACAAGCAAGAACAAAAAGTTCTAGAAATACAGAGGGAGACACATTCTCCTGGGTCCCAGCCTTGCTTGCACGTATGGGCCTGAGTCACTGTAGCTGTGATTAACCAGATCAAAATGAGGGAGTTGGTCCACAGTGGCACACCCAAGACCCAGCACTGCTGAAATTAGACTTTAAACCTTGAGGGTACCAAATCAAAGCACCCAATCTCCAGATATCCATCTGATCCTTGATAACTAAAGGGCATTTTCCTCCTGGATCAAGTCCACTGCAGTCCAGAACAACGAGTGTGACAATAGCTAAAGGGTGAAGGAACAGATCTGAATAGAAAAGATAACCAAGAGGCTGTGGAGACTGGAAGAAAAATTACAGCTCTCAGCCACAGGACCCGAGGCCTGTTCCTTGGTTTGCTGCCTGCTGGGACAAGTCATGTTGTATTTTCCCTTCTAGTTTTCCTCTTGGTCTGATCACTCAGCATTTCAGACTGCTTTTGAGAAGGGGCTTTGTTCCACTCAGGTTTGGTGATACTGAACACTTAATGTAGCAGTGATCTTTAAGACCTCTGATGACTAAAGTGATAATTGTATGGTGAATAAAAAATAAAAGATATGTGGTGTCTTTCATCATGACCATCTTGTACCTTTTAAAATAACTTTAAATGTCTTACTCATTGCTGAAATATTTATTATGCCAATTTTTGTTCTAGTTGGAGTCAAGATTCTGAAAAGCACAGGCCCTTTCCCCTAAGCAGAGCACACACAAAGCAAATTCCCCGCAAAACCCAGTCTTGAGAGAAAAATAGGAGAATGTAAATGCAATGCTTTTGCCCACAAGTCACCCTATCTATTTTCCAGATGACATTTGAGCACTGCTTTTATATTTGCCCTCCTCTCATCTCCTTGACTGGACATGCACACTGTGGTCAAATCCAGCTGGGAAACCAGCCTGAGAGGTGTCTTCATCCTGCAGCTCCCCTCACCTCTGTCTCCAAGACCTCAGACACTCCTACAGCTTCCTAAAAGCACCAGCAGATCCATTCATCCACCAAACCTGCCCATGCCCTGACAGCTGGGTCTGCTTTTAAGCTGTGCTTACACAGAATCCTTTGTACATTCACCACTGTCCATCCCACGTCCCAGGGACTGCCTGGTTCCCCCTGCAAAGGCAACCAGCTGTAGCTCTGATTTCCAATGCCTGAGATGTTTTGGTTTCTGAAATTCTTTTCCCAGGCGATTTTCTGTAAACAAGAGAAATGTTTTTGTAACTGTACCTATGTTTATCCATTCTTTCTCACAGGAGAGGTTTCTTGACGAACATCTGTTTTAACCAACGTGATTGAAGAGGTTTGCCTTTGTTTCACCAATCAAATTAGTCTGTGTAAAACAGTATAAAAGAGAGGGACATCTCAGAAATAAAAGAGTCATTTTACAGCCTTCTGATCGAGAGCCTGTGTTGTTGTTTGGTGCACAACATGGATAGCCAACCCCTCCAGCCTCTCCGTGCTGGTTGTGTGCCCACATGGACCCGTGGTGGCCCAGCACAGCCAAAAGATGGATTAGCACTGGCTGGGGGATCTCTTGTCTCAAAACCTCCTGTCTTCGGGTCAGTTGTTGGTGAAAAGCTGCTCCAGCCTCTCGTGCCATGTCCCTCCAGGCAGAAATTGAGATCCTGCTTTTCGGTGAGAAGAATAATTGCAGGTCTCTGGCTTTGCTCTAGTTTAAAGTGGAGTTAATTCCTCCTAGTTCAAGGCATTGGAATAACAAATTCCACGTGTCTCTGCAATTGCTTTGGCTTTGTGCTGTGATTTGTGCCGGAGTAAGGTCCACTTAGACTAGAAAACACAAGGGTAGTATTTATTTAACTGATTATGCTGCATTCTTGTCTTATGAATCACTCTCCACAGATGGTACTTATGCCATGTCCTACTTTCTGGTTTGACAAACGACTGCTCTAAGACTCCCTTATATTGGCTCTTGCTTGAACGCAACTGCATTGAATGCAATGGATTTATTTTTTATTTATATTTGTGTCAACAAAGCTGGACATGGGGCCTTTAAAAGTAAAAAAGTGCCCCAAATACCTGTAAAATTCAATATGGCACATTCATTATTTATAAAATGACTGTTTCTGTTGCAGAACATTATTGATATTGTTATTTTGTGAGCTTTCCACGTGTACAACTGATACGTACAACTGTACTTAGTCAATACTGCTGGAGATTAATAAGACTGGTAGAAGGTTTTTCAATCAATATATTCACTCCAAAGAATATGCAACTCTGTGTATGGGGGAATTGATTCTGTGTTCATAGAGATGTAAATGAAAACAATTCTTAGAAGCAAAAGGAATTGCAAAAGTGGGAAATGAGAAGGCCATTAGTGATGTAAAGATTAACA
Source organism: Oxylabes madagascariensis (assembly GCA_013400675.1). Classification (NCBI taxonomy): domain Eukaryota; kingdom Metazoa; phylum Chordata; class Aves; order Passeriformes; family Timaliidae; genus Oxylabes; species Oxylabes madagascariensis. The sequence goes on from VYZR01082610.1 coordinate 23,262, forward strand.
TACATTTTAAATATGACATTGTGGCACTTTGGAGACCGTTTTGGGATTACAGTAATTTTATATTCAGTAAAAAGCAGGTTTTAAATATAGAGCCACAAATTACTTCTAGTGAAGAAAAAAATCAAAAAAGCTCTTTCCCCCCGCCCAGCCCATTGCCAAGGGGTTTGTCAGCTTACTCTTGCCAATCCTTACTAAAGAGAGTCTGGTTGCATGAATAATACTGCCAGAAGTAGAAATCAGCAAGAATGAGCTGTCTAAAGGCTCACGTATGAAAACCAGCCTACAAAGTTCAAGGAATAATTTCTTATTGCAGGAGCCTTTTTATTCTCTGAGGGAGAAAAAAAGGAGCAGCCACCCTGCAGCCCAGGGAGGGATGAGAGGGGCTTTGGCCCTTCCGTGGGTTACCCTTGCAGGCTCTGGATGATGAAAGGAGTGTGAAAAGCTGAGATCTAGTGCTTTCCTTCCTTTTTTTTTTTTTTTTCTTCCTCCCCTTGGTGATTTCCTTCACTAATCCTGCTCCTGTTACAGTTCATGGCTTCAGGACTGGTTCTTCGACAAAAGCCCCAAATATCTGCTGAGTTCTCCTGTCCCAGCACAGAGGCAAACCCGGGCACTGCCCGTGAGGCACTTTTTAAAATTACTTCTTGCACATCACTACCACTCACCCCTGTTGCCTGATCCACCCAGGGAGCCTGTTTCCACCCCAGGGAACAAGAGTGGATTCAAACCCCACACGTGTTCCATGGTTTTAAGGATGTTCTGGCTCCCTCCCTGCAGCCGCAGTGTTTTGGGCAGCTTTGGCGAGAGAATAGGTTTGGCTTTATACAGCTTGGGAAAAAGAAGGTGTTAAGCAAAACAGAAAGTATCTCTGAGCAATTGAGTTGATTACACTTGTCCTTGGATGGAGAATGCTCCGTGCTGGGGGCAGGTGCCATTTCTGGATGCCCTGTGAGATCCTTGTGCTGGACACTGAAAGGAATTGACTACCTCATGACATTTCATGCTGGATGTTATTGCTGTCCTGGCCAAACCACAATTTGGGTAATTATATCCTGCCCACCTCTGCTGCTGCTAGACCTTCAATCAGATGCAATATTCTTCATATCCTGTCCAAAACTACTGTGTGCTGCAAAAATAGCTATTTCATTTTTGCACAGAGGTGACTGGCTTTCAGCTGTGGTTAGGACTCCTTGCAGATGTAAAAAGTAAATAAATAGGACTTCTGGAGAGAAAAATCCAGTGCAGGCTGTACTCTCTTTTCACATCCACTGTAATGCCTGATCTTCACACATTGACCCCAGACCTTTTCAGCTATTTTCTACCCAGTGCCCAGAAATGCAGAATCACTCAGGACCTTCCCTGCTTGGCACCATGTGAATCTGCAGTGACAGTCCCAGCTGGGAAGAGTTTGCAGCCTGAATACCTAAGGCAGTTCAGATAAAACATAAACCCAGCAAAAAAGCAGAGAGACTTGGCCAAGGTCACCCACGTCTCTGTGGGACCTCACCTGCTGCTCAGGTTCCTGATATGACTGAACAAAGTCTTCCTTCAGCGTCTCTTCTGTCCCTTCTCCTTCTCGGTCAATTTTCTAAGTTGGGTTTTGCTTTTTAGTGATTTTTAATTTGCTCTTTCCTTCCTCAGACAAAAGCATGAAGTCACTGATGTGTATTTTTTTACCTATTGGATGCATTTTTAGAGCTCACATCGCTCAGGTTGGGTGTGTGGAGCAGCTGCTTTAACAGTGCTGCTGTTTGAGGTTGGATTGCTCCGAACCCTCTCTCTGTTTGCAACGAGCCCCTTTGCAAGGGGTTAAGGCTGCAGCTTGTGCAGCAACGACCCAAAAAGCCTTGGAAGTCCCTCTGGGGGCGGGATGCTGTCTGGAATTTGCACTGCTCCTTGCTGTGAGCGTGCCTGGTGGGATGGGACAGAGAGAGGGAGACCAGAGCCCCTGCCCAAAGCGCCTTCAGCACAAGGAAACATCACAAACCAGAGGCAAAATGTTCCAGGGCTCCCAAAGTTGATGTGATAGATCTCCCTGCATTGTCTCCTTCCCTTTTTCTCTCTCTTTCCCCCCCCTCATCCTGAAGAGGTGGCTGAAAGCTACTGAGCTTCCCAGCAGCAGAGTGATCTGGCAGGGATTGTCAGGACGGGGTGGATGGTGAATGTGCCGAGATGGTGAGCAGGAAAGAAAAGGAAAATCCTTGTAAGCAACAGCCTGAAGATTTGATAAAGCTTCTGCAGAGCTCAGGGAGAGCTTTGCCTGACTCAAGGCTAAACAAGAAACTCAACCCCTGGCTCATTAAGAGTGGTGAACAGTTCAGATTGGGCTTTTGGCTTCAATAAAGCCTTCTGCTCTATGCCTCAGACACCAGCATTCAGGCAAGGATTGGATGGGACAGTGCAGCATAAGCTTCACTTTAAGGGCTGTAAGATCATTATTATTACTATCACCATCACCATCATCATCACCATCATCACCATCATCATCATCACCACCATCGTCATCATCATCTCATTATTATAATTATTATCATTGTTATAGCTGCTATTATTATATTTCAGTGAAAATAGTCACAGTTAAATTCATATATATGCTAATGCCTTGCTGAATCAGAACCTGTGAAAACAAAGAAGAACCTGATGGGCAGACAGGATGAACAATTTAACCCTGAGCTGGTCCCAGTTAGCAAATGGGAGAGTTGTAACTGCTCCAGATAGGAACACTTCTGGGCTGGAGGGGAGGCATTACCGGCTTGAGGGTCTGTCCCAGAAACTGTTCTGAGACCAATTTTAGATACAAATGCATTTCAAGAGACCTCCAGACAATCCCTAGGCAAGCAGACAGGCAAAATTACCACGCTAAAACCTGCTGGCTGCAGCACAGCCATAGACCAGCCCTAACTCTGCTACAACCATCCTGCAATGACTGCTGTTCAAAATAAATTGTCATCTCCTTTCTCCAGACACTCTTACTATTTCTGGGCATGAAAAGGAAATGGATGTTTTATTTCATATGCTACTCATGGAAGTGAAATGCTCTTATATGTGCCATACTCCCTGCCTGAGGAGTAATGGTAAAATACAACATGCATTCTTAAACTTGGTCTATATTTGAATTTTTGCTAGCCCAGCTCTGACACGTAGGAATGTGAAAAAAAAAAAGGGGGAGAAAAAAAAATCACACCCTCTAACTAACGTAACAGCAATGTACGTTAGTTAAAAATCCTCATCTATCTTTTGCCAAAATCACTTTGAAATCTGGTTTAATTTATCAGTAAAAAACTTTTTTTTTTTTTTTTAATTACAATCTATTTCTTGCTAGGGAAGATTGCTAGATTGGTGCTGGCTCCATAAATATGGATCTGAACACAAACTTAGATTTTGGAATAGTAGTTCTTAGAGTTCTTGGACCCAACATCTGCTAAATGCCAGGCTTCTTTTCACCAGAGGAGCAGAGGGATTGGCTCCGACTTGACCAAAGTAGGTGAGGTGAAGTGGTTCCTGTGTGGTCAAACACACCCCTGGATGTTTCTAATTTTTCTCCTTTTTTCTCTAGTTTCCATCATTTTGCTGTTGGTCATTGCAGGATCCACATTCCTGACTTTGCTACCTCCTCCTTGCTAAATCTCAACTTTCCTGCTCTGTGTCCCATCTGCAGAACCCCAAATGGTGGTTTATACCTTTTATATCTGGACTTCTGAACACAGCCAGAGCTGAGCACACATGGAGGTGCTGTGGCCTGGGTTTTCCCTGCACCGCTGCTGTGTCTTGCTGGGAAAAAAACTCGATTTGCTCCATCTGGGCTGTGCTGAGAGCAGCATCTTGTCACCCTCTGTGTCACAGCCCCTGGAGCAGCCTCGTGCCAGTGCCTGGCACCGCTGCTGGGGGAACGCTGGCAAGCACTGAGTCAAAAACCCAACGTAATTGGAAAAATTAGCATGATCACCAGACAGGAGAACATCCCCATATGTTTTCTTCGGAGAGTCCACAGTTTCTTTAGCACCATGCACGGTCTGCAGGCAGGAAGGAGCTGCTCACTCCAGCTGCAGAGGCTCTGGCTGAGCACTGAGGTTCAGCAGGGACACGTTTGTCTGCACTCACCATGAGCAGGGCTTCCCAAAGCACACAGTCGGCTCACTGGTGCACCACTGTGCTGCTGAAAAGTTGTGCTTTCTGGGTAAAACTGCTAAAAATAGCTTCCTCCTTAATACTAAGCTCAGAGCGTGGATATTGCTTTTGGCATTTTGTTCTCTGCCTGGGGAACTCTACCAAGGAAAAGTTTCCCACGGTCTGTTCTTTCAATTCTCTTTACACATAACACAACAGTGACACCAGAACAGTCTAAAACAAGAGACAGGAAAACTTTTCACTTCTGCAACTCTTTTTTTTTTTGTTTTTTTCCCCCGCTGGTTCTACTGGTCTGAGGTACTACACTTCACATGGTACTGCATGTGAGACAGACCCTTCTTAGAGAGGATGATAACAGCTGCAATATCTACAGGAAGGAGAAGGTTGCAGTGAAAGGTGCTTCCAGCTGTACTTTAGAGAGAGAAGCTAAGTGTTGGAGCCACAAGTAGGTTTTGTCTTGAGTTCTCATCTCAGGCTAGACTCTGTCTAGTGGATATCAATGCCCGGCAGTCTCGGATGCAGAAATAGCATTTCAAGTAGGACAGCCTAGAAAAAACTGAAAGAATCTGCCCTTATTCCAAACAATTTCAGCTCTCCAAGTCCTCACCACCTGAAACTTGGATACAATTGGTCATGCCCAGCAGAAGCCACCAGAGATGGGTGAACCTCGGCAGCTGGAGATGGAGGAGCTGCAGTTATCCTTCTATCATTAGAAACATGATTTGAGAAGTGCAGCAAACACTCTGAGCCATTAATTTATTGCTGCTGTGATCAAATGGAACAGGGGGGAGCACGGGTCTGATCTACTCTTGCAGTTTAACCATCCCCATCCACCCACTGCAGACACCCCATCCCAGAGGGGGACCCTGAAGTGCAGCAGTTGGGTTTTCAAAGGAAGGGTCACACAGCAGCAAGGCTGGAGGGGACAAGAACTGGTGTCCTCCTCCACTTCACACAGAAGAAAAAACAGAAAGAAACTCCTTCCTTTCCATATTTTCACTAAATAAAAGTTCCATTTTCTGGAGGGAAAATCTCCTGAACTTTCTTTCTCTGGACCAATTATCTTAATAAATAAATTCTCTGGCACATATTCATAAAATAGATAAAACAATTTGTTTAGTGAATAGATAAAATCACAAAGTAAGGAAACAACAAGAAAAAAGCCATGCAAGAGCAACACAAATGTTATCAGGGAGAAAATGATCAAACAAGGTTCCCAAGGGATTTTAAAGGCCATGTTCTGCTTTGAATGCCCATGCTTTACCAGCAAAATGTTAACCCTTTCCATTTTCACAGCATGAAGAAGCCAAAGGTCTGGTTAAATTTCTACTCAAATATGAATTTTGAAGATAAAGTCCTACCCCTATTAAATACTCCCCTGGACACACTCGCATGCAGACACTGAAGAGTCTCCAGCCTTTCTAGAGTTTTCCATTATTTTCAGAATAACAAAACACTAATTGAAGACCTGACTCCTAACTAGACTCTGATGAGTTTTGGTCCCCTCACCACTAAAACGGTGGCATCAAACCAGAAGAATTTGTCTCTGCAAATAGTTTCTAGCTCTTTATATGTAAAAAGGGTTGAGCTTATTTGAACTACTGTCTTTCTCAATGCATTTTATTTAAAGATGTTTTTAAGATCTTGAGAAATTTTCATTCTCGTGGCTGGGGGAATAATTCTTCTGGGGTTGTTGCCTTTTATTTTTTTGTTTTTTATTTGCACTGAAATGATTTAACTTTTCTGCTCACAAAGCAAAACAAATATTATAATTTTGCTTGGCCTATTTAAGAATACAGAACTGCCAGAAAATCGATATGAAATGGGTTCCTATATTATTAAAGATGTGTGATTTTTAAGCTCACTTGCAGCAAGGTACTAGATATTCCTCCCTGCCAAGTTTCCTTTCTACCTTTTCCCTCCAGCATGTATATAAAAAAATTAGCTTTTCCCAGCACTCTGATGAATTATTCCTCTGTCCTACCCATTGTGTGCTCCCATACAGGATGGTACCAGGAAGGACTTTAATTTTGCAGGTTTATTATTGTTGGTGGTGTTTGCAGGTAGACTGTGATGCACAACATACAATTACCTTCAAGAGGAAGAACACAGAGGCAAAACTCGAGCTCTATAACATCCAGGTTTCAGTGTAGTCAACAATAAAATTAAATTTTCCACTTTGGCAAACCACCTTAGTCCTGCCTTATTTACTGGAAACTTTGTGGGTGGTGATGTGATGTCTCAGGCCCCAGAGGTGTCACAGACATCACTGCCATCTCCTCACCCAGAGAGGTGTTTTGGGACCCGGGAAGCAGGAAGGACCAAGGTAGAATGAGCAGGAAGGACCAGGGTAGAAAGACAGTATAAACCCCAGCCATCAGGATTTCCTTTCTGTATTAAACATTTTCAAATCTAAGGCACTGCACAAGGAATTTGCTGAGGACTGATTCACCACGCCTTGCCACAGGACGGGGCAAAGCCACAACTTTCTCTGGAGCATCTTCTGCTAGCCTGGCTTTGGGCAGCCACGAAACCCAGTGACATTGTTCAGTGTTGTTTCCTCCTGCTCATTTTTACATCTGGTCATTCTTTTCAGCTCCCCCAAAATCAAGGCAGATGCAGCTTGCCTTGGCTCCAGGTCTGCCAGGCTGTGAGTGTGAGCCCAGGAACCTCATGAAGAATTTCTTGGTGAGAAAAACATCCCCTCCCCTGCTGCCTGGCATTTCTTCATGGAGAGAACTGTGGAGCTGAAGGCAGAGGGAGCCTTTGCTACAACAATTAATTAAGGTTTAGTGATTCCCTTTTATTTTTTTTTTGGTGTCAAAAATGAAGGAACCGCTTGTCTGTCATGGTTTTACAGACTGGTGTGGATCCCACTGAGAGTGGAGTAACCCTGGGCATCTGCACACTTGGCTCTGCACAGCTGGGCTGTCTTAAACCAAGCAAGGAGCTTTAGGAGCAGTGGGATAGACAGAGAAAGAGCATCCTCCACTGAGAAACCATCAGTGCTGATGAAGTGACCCTGCATGCACAGGTTGGAGAGGGTCTGTTTGCTTTCATGAGTGCTGGCAGGCACCACTCCTGCAGTCCTGACCCTGCCTGTTTATCCAGGACAGGCCCAGTGTGGGTGCCTTGATTTGAGCATTCAGCATTCAGCAGGACTGGATTTGTTGGCTTGGAAAATAATAAAAAAAATTCAACTGAAAAGCTTTGTTCAAGCATTGCTGGAGGCTCAAAGGTGTATCCCAAATCTGAGCACGTGGAGAAGGTAGGAAATGCTCCTCTGCTGACAGCTGGAAGGTCTGGCCATGCCTGCAGGGTGACAAGGGACACTTCTGGTGAGGACTGGGCTGGGTTACCCCTGCCTAGAAACTTCTCTGGAAACCACCACTCATCCTCGCCTTCATCCACAGGCTGCTCTGTTGGAGCAGCTGAAGGGGTGACGACAGAAGTGCAGAAAAAACCTGCTAAATGCCAGTTCCTGGTGCCACTGAGGGTGGGTGGTACACTCCACACCTCTCCAGCTGCTCAGCTCTGATCCCAGCTCATTCCTGTGTCTGCTTTTGGCTTGGGTTAAGGGTTCAACCAGTCCAGCACACACCCATTCCAGACCCCTCATTTCCAATGCATTTAAGCACTTGGGTTGTCTTTATTTATAATTTACAAGGCACTCATTGTATGGACTCTGATGGCAAAGTGCTGTGTGTGTTTTAAAGCCAGCCCAAGTGCTCTGAACAACTTTTTCCCATGGTAAAATACTTGCTCAATTGGTAATCCGTGAGTGTGCATCCAATGTAGCAACCATTTAAAAATAATAAAACTGAAAAATAACTCTATCTAAAAAAAGCCACAACCCTTAAAAAGTATTTTCAATGACACTTATTAAAAATGAAAGGATGTTTCTAATTATATCTGCCTTTATACTTTCTTGAAGCTCAAAAATAGCAAAAACAGACAAAGCCTAAACAAATAGAACAATTTTTGCTTTCAGATGAGTGAAAAACTCTATGTTCTCCAAAATGATTTTGATCAATCTTTTTGGTGGAAAAATGTATATATTTTTCTTGTGTAGCATGAACCTCTCTTCCACAGTTTCAGTCTCTTTCCCATTTTCCAGGTGAACCCGCACGTCAAAATAAGTGGGAAAAAAAAGAATCGATTCTCCAATTTTTTACACTTCTCTAACAAGGACCAGTCTCACCTGATGAAATACCTACAAAGCATAACTGTAAATTTTATTGTCTACCACACACCCTTGGTCGATTGAGTAACAGCTACGAGCCCTCAGAAATCAATCTATATTTATCACATAACCAAACCTTTGTGAAACAGAACGCGGCACAGGTTTTCCAGGCATTGTACGATCTGGGATCCGAGCGTCTGTGTTGTGTTGGAGAACATTTTGACCACAAACGGAGCTGATTATCGATATAATTATGCTGCAATCACACCAGAGGAGAGTATCCAGTAAATCAAATCCAACTGTCCGCCCACTCGCAGGGAAGAGCGACTAAAACCTGTCAAATCAGGGAAGGAGGAACAGGTGGCCTCATTTGCAAAAAAAAAAAAAAAGGCTGCTCCTCGCATGGCCAAGTGCTGAACATCCATCCTCACACACACACACGTTTATTAAATGCAGAGTGTTTAATAAGCTTTCTGTGCAGCGCATTAANAGACTGGTGTGGATCCCACTGAGAGTGGAGTAACCCTGGGCATCTGCACACTTGGCTCTGCACAGCTGGGCTGTCTTAAAACCAAGCAAGGAGCTTTAGGAGCAGTGGGATAGACAGAGAAAGAGCATCCTCCACTGAGAAACCATCAGTGCTGATGAAGTGACCCTGCATGCACAGGTTGGAGAGGGTCTGTTTGCTTTCATGAGTGCTGGCAGGCACCACTCCTGCAGTCCTGACCCTGCCTGTTTATCCAGGACAGGCCCAGTGTGGGTGCCTTGATTTGAGCATTCAGCATTCAGCAGGACTGGATTTGTTGGCTTGGAAAATAATAAAAAAAATTCAACTGAAAAGCTTTGTTCAAGCATTGCTGGAGGCTCAAAGGTGTATCCCAAATCTGAGCACGTGGAGAAGGTAGGAAATGCTCCTCTGCTGACAGCTGGAAGGTCTGGCCATGCCTGCAGGGTGACAAGGGACACTTCTGGTGAGGACTGGGCTGGGTTACCCCTGCCTAGAAACTTCTCTGGAAACCACCACTCATCCTCGCCTTCATCCACAGGCTGCTCTGTTGGAGCAGCTGAAGGGGTGACGACAGAAGTGCAGAAAAAACCTGCTAAATGCCAGTTCCTGGTGCCACTGAGGGTGGGTGGTACACTCCACACCTCTCCAGCTGCTCAGCTCTGATCCCAGCTCATTCCTGTGTCTGCTTTTGGCTTGGGTTAAGGGTTCAACCAGTCCAGCACACACCCATTCCAGACCCCTCATTTCCAATGCATTTAAGCACTTGGGTTGTCTTTATTTATAATTTACAAGGCACTCATTGTATGGACTCTGATGGCAAAGTGCTGTGTGTGTTTTAAAGCCAGCCCAAGTGCTCTGAACAACTTTTTCCCATGGTAAAATACTTGCTCAATTGGTAATCCGTGTGTGTGCATCCAATGTAGCAACCATTTAAAAATAATAAAACTGAAAAATAACTCTATCTAAAAAAAGCCACAACCCTTAAAAAGTATTTTCAATGACACTTATTAAAAATGAAAGGATGTTTCTAATTATATCTGCCTTTATACTTTCTTGAAGCTCAAAAATAGCAAAAACAGACAAAGCCTAAACAAATAGAACAATTTTTGCTTTCAGATGAGTGAAAAACTCTATGTTCTCCAAAATGATTTTGATCAATCTTTTTGGTGGAAAAATGTATATATTTTTCTTGTGTAGCATGAACCACTCTTCCACAGTTTCAGTCTCTTTCCCATTTTCCAGGTGAACCCGCACGTCAAAATAAGTGGGAAAAAAAAGAATCGATTCTCCAATTTTTTACACTTCTCTAACAAGGACCAGTCTCACCTGATGAAATACCTACAAAGCATAACTGTAAATTTTATTGTCTACCACACACCCTTGGTCGATTGAGTAACAGCTACGAGCCCTCAGAAATCAATCTATATTTATCACATAACCAAACCTTTGTGAAACAGAACGCGGCACAGGTTTTCCAGGCATTGTACGATCTGGGATCCGAGCGTCTGTGTTGTGTTGGAGAACATTTTGACCACAAACGGAGCTGATTATCGATATAATTATGCTGCAATCACACCAGAGGAGAGTATCCAGTAAATCAAATCCAACTGTCCGCCCACTCGCAGGGAAGAGCGACTAAAACCTGTCAAATCAGGGAAGGAGGAACAGGTGGCCTCATTTGCAAAAAAAAAAAAAAAAAAGGCTCTGCTCCTCGCATGGCCAAGTTGTGAACATCCATCCTCACACACACACACGTTTATTAAATGCAGAGTGTTTAATAAGCTTTCTGTGCAGCGCATTAAATGTGCTTCTGGTGCATGCACCGATATAAAATGTGACATGCTGGTCTCCTTGCACACCGAGCAAACAACCTGGGACCTGCTAAGTGCTGCCATAAGTTTTCACCTTTCTAATGCTTTTAATGGCTGCTGACAGCAGCGTGCAGCCTCTGTGGCAGCTCTGCCCAGCCCTTCAGAGGCAGCAGCTCTGGCAGCAGCTCTGAGGAGGCTCCTGCTACGCTGAGGTGGGACATCCTCTCTTCCCAGCACGGGGAATGACTCCTGTTTTTGGAGACTGCTGCCCAGCTGGGGTTCTCACACGCCGGGTCTCCAGAAATCCTTGGTGTCCCACACAAGTGGTAATTGCTGTCTCTCCAGATTTTAGACTTTAAACCGAAGGAGGGCAGGGTTAGATTGGATATTGGGAAGAAATTCTTCAGTGGGAGGGTGATGAGGCACAGCTTGCCCAGAGCAGCTGTGGCTGCCCCATCCCTGGAAGTGTTCAAAGCCAGGTTGGACAGGGCTTGGAGCACCCTGGGTAGTGAAAAATGTCCCAACCATGGCAGGAGGTTGGACTAGGTGAGCTTTAAGTTCCCTTCCAAACCAAAGCATTCTATGACTCTATGAAATTTTGAATTTCGTTCATCTTCTCTGACTTTCTGACATGGTGGGCACCAGTGGCCAGACCGGGAGACCCCAACGCAGATGGCACTGAGAAAACTCAAATTTCATGAATGTTACCCTGTATAGTTTCCCCCTGTTGGAAGGTGCAGGCATGCAGGGCACCTGCCAATCAATCCATTTTGGCAGGGAGTGGCAGCAGGTACAGGAAGAGGCTGCCACGCTTTGGGATGTTTTTGGAGCAGCTGCATTCCCCTGCTCACACAAGGCTGATCTCTCAGCTGTGGATGTTGTAATGACCGGACTATGAATCTTCAAACTCAAGGTTAATTCCTGTTTTCAGTAATGGATGGGGAAAGCTGAAAATCCATCAAAACCACAAATAGGAGGAAAACGCCTCTGGAAGCAAATGCCTGGAGGAAGTGCTGCTGTGAAATGAAACACAGGTACGGCAAACGCTGTGAGTACTCAGGATTCAAGTGTGCCCTCTTTCCAGAGGTTCCTGAAGGAAGAGGTGAAAAACAGCTGAATGTCTTAGAAGGAAGGCTGGGGAAGCTGCCCTCTAACAGGAGATTCTCAAAGGCTCCAGTCTCTGGGGTGCCTCTATCACATATTATCTAAAGGGAGAAAACCTACCGGATTTAAATGTATGGAAAATACAAGACTGTGTGGATACACTGAAACCGCAGTCATGAGCCCAAGTACTAAATAATAAGACAGAATGATGATCTGTGGAGTCATTAAGTCCTTTTTTTTCCTAGCTGCAGATGATATTGCCTCAAAATTCCTTTCCCAAGCATAAACCAGCTGTGCTCAAGTCTTGGTACTGAGGTTGCAACCCCAGAGACCTATGACAAATCTGGTATATATGCACATCCCTTATTCCCAGGGCTAGAAGAATACTTCTGAAGGTGGAAAACTCCAGGAGAAAATGCTCTGTAAAGAAGCTGAAGGACCCATCTGAAGGGGAAAGCAAGCATTTGCTTTAGCAATGATTCATTTTTAATTGTTTTGTGCGATTTCAATGGACACAAGCTGACGTAGGAGAGAGACCATTTGCAAGGACCTCTTGTAGCAGTGCATGCTCTCTGATTTAATCTGTAAACTGCTCCTCAGAATACCCTGGAATGGCTTTCTGCTCTCAGCAGCACAGGGAAGAGTTGCCCACGTAAATCCCCCATGAGATCAATGACCCCTTTATGATCCAGCACACACAGCAGAGGAGAGAGATCCTGCTCCACTCATAAACCCAATCATTCTTCCCTCATAGTCTACAAACTGCAGCACCATAAAACCCACCCTGACCACGTTTAGCAGGCAGGGGTGTGATTCTGAGCTTGAAGGTTAAAGACCTGCACAGGTCCATCCCCATGGCTGGACTGCGAAGAGAAGTCAATCATTCACACAGCTACCACCAAAAGGCACTGAAAAATAAGAATCCCTAAGACAGGTATCGCTGTTTTTACACTAAAAACAACACAGACTCTTTAGATCAGAAGGTTAGAAAAATGACTTCTTTATTTTGGGATGTGTCTCTCTTTTATACCATTTTACACAGACCAATTTGATTGGTGAAACAAAGGCAAAATTTTTCAATCACATTGGTCAAACCAGAGGGAGATCAAGACGCCCCCGTGAGAAAGAATGGATAAACATAGGTATAGTTACAAAAACATTTCTCTTGTTTACAGAAAATCTCCTGGGAAAAGAATTTCAGAAACCAAAACATCTCAGGCATGAAATTAGGGCTACACACAGGAGCAAAGGACCTCCTGGAAGCTGCAGAGTCCTGTGCCACTGGGCTCTGCAGCACTGGGAGATGTTGATAAACTTTGTGGCCAATACACCCGGGAGTACCAGTGGGAACATTTTCTTTCCACAACAGGCAGAGAGGTCTTTAACATGGAACACCATATTTCCAACCCACTCAATGCCTTGCCACCCTCCTCTCCAAGGCAAGACACGGTGATGACATCTTCCTTATCATCAATAAAAATGATGTACAGCAGGCTGCGGAGTTATTCAACAAGCAATTTCCAAAGATCACCTTTACTACAGCGTATAAAACAGATCTAGGACTCCCTTTTCAGGATGTCAGAATTTTATGAAGCATCAAGTCTCCAGTTGCAGCTCCCTGTTATGAAAAGAACAGCTCTTCACGTCAATATACAGTGTTTTGCTTGCCTCAGCACATCCCCATGACCGTGCAAAAAAGGTTGCTCGTGGTGAGGATCATTATTAAAAGCATCACTGAGGTGATGCAAGAGAGGAAAAACCATTTGTAAAACACACCTAAAAAGAGGTGAGCAGGTGTTGCTGCCTTCGAGCTCATCTTGCCCGAGCCTGTGGACCACCCTAGATGGGCATGGTCCCACCGAGCATCAAGAACACAGATGAGCTCTGTTATTAATGAAGTTTTTCCTAACTAATGCTGTTGGAGCTGAAAATGTGGCCCCAGGAATCGATTATGTAAATCCCTCGGATGGATGGAAGCTTTTCCCAACAAAACTGAGCATCACAGATGATTATTTCCGCCATCCCTGCAGCAGTGAGGGCAAGCAAAGAGCTGAGCACATGCTCAGAGCTAAGCACAGGCTGTTACAGGAATTTCTGAGTCAAGGACTCAATCTCTTCTTGAGGATGCAGTGTTGATTCCTAACTGTGGAGATGAGTCATGAGGAGTCAAAAGACAGAGCAGAAACACATCTGTTACTCTGCTGATCTGATGAAGAAATATTTTCTCCACCTCAGTATTTCACACCCATCCTCACTCTTTCTTACCAGCACCTCCTCTCCCATAGCTGTGTTTTCAAACCCAGGGACATCACCATTATTCAGGAATAAGCCCACTAGCAAAGATGAAATGAAAGCAATATTACCACCTAAGCTGTGACCAAGGATGTTAAATCCTCCTCTACCAGGAACAAACAACTGTTTTTTGGTGATTTCTGTATCCTGAGATCTGTAGCACATTTGGACACAGTAAATATAAGTAAATTAGCTGGAAAGAGTCAACATTAGATTAAAAAATAGGGTACTGTAACAGTTATCTTCTGCATTTCAGAGTGGAGGTAGTAGAATTTACTGCATGGAAGAAAAGGTGAACGGATTTGCATTTAAGTTTCATCACTTTTAAGGTCCCCGGTAGCCAAACCTCCCTTTAAAAGAGCCCCAGTGGACAATAAACTCTTTTAGAAAATATACAGCAAAGCAGCAGTGCCCAATAGACATAAAATTAGAGTGCTGTAATGTTTCAGCTGTTCACTTCCTTTGATACAGGCAGCTGGCAGCAAGACACTTGAAAAGATGGAAGAACAAGTAACTTCTAGTGGATAAATATATATTTTTTTCCATACCATATGTGTTTTAAATATACATAAATGCACACACTCACACACGTGGACTAATAGGATAAATTCACGGGGCAAACAGAAGTGAACAGTCACCAGTATAGATACTCAGCTACCATTAAGCATTTAAAATAATTACAGCTTTTAAACCATGGAAACAAGAACTTTAAAAGAACATTTTTGGTGCATTTTCCTCTGGAGTGAAAATTTCTCAGGCATTTCCTCCTGAGTGAAATCAGAAATCACCAGTGCCATTATATTTTAAAAGCAAAAACTTTCCCCAGAGGATTTGTCACAAAGGTGTCCCCAAAAAGAAATGGACCAAGAAAAATATCTTTATTAATACTTCAGAACGCAATTAGATTTTTAATTTCTTGTTAATTGGAATTAATTATCAATTGTGTGGATGCCTTTGCACGTGTTACTTTCACGTGAAGCCACGGAAAGGTTTCTCCTTGCGGGAGGAGGGGAAGGGAGCTGCCCCCTGTCTCTGCACACTCCACCCTTGTGCAGATCTGTGCCTCCAGGTCTGTGCCCACAAACCTTCCCTCTTTTCAAAGGCAAACCCCTGGATGTGCAGCTCTCCACAGTGACCTCCTCAGTGAGGCACACGGGAATCAAAGGACAGCCTTTCTCCTGGAAAGGCAGTTTCCATTGTAAGCCTTTCATCCAGCAGACTGAGCCGACCTGTCTTTATGCAAAACAGTGCTCAACCAGTGAATTGATGAAGAATTAACAAAAAACCAAAAACCTAGCAGAAAATACATTGAAAAAGATGTCATTGACTTATTTGCATCAAAAGAACCCCCAGGATTCACCATAAGAATCCAAGAAGCCAGTTATGTTTTATGCAGTAGATCTTTGGCCTCGCGTTCCTCCTCCTCTTCCTCCTCCTTCTCCTCCTCCCTCCAGCCCTGGTGAGTTGCTCAAGAGCCCGGGGAGTCTGTGCAGCTCAACATCAACCTGGGAGCTGCAGGATGGGAGAGTTTCTGGATGGTCCCTGGGAGCCCATCTCCCCTGGGCTTTCCTGCAGAAGCAGAGGAAGGTTTTTTATCTGTTGCTCAGCTCTGACGTGCTCTGCTTTCCTTCTGGGTGTTATGTGTTTGTTTTCATGAGTGTTTGCAGCACCTTTCCACTTTGCAACAACAGGCTTTGTGTGCCAGGCAGAAATATCAATGTTATCAGATACCATATGTGTCAGTCCTTATCTGTAGCTGGCTGCAAACCCATCCCAGAACAACCAAAACAGATAATTTTTCTAGAAGGAAAAAACCCCAACATTACCTATATTTGGCTTGAAGACACCATCAAATGGTTTTGTGGTTCTTTTTTGCACCTGGATATACACAATAGGAAACCCCCCTATTTCTCATAGATATGATTTCCTCTCCCCTCTGAAACACTGAATATATTTTTATCTGATTTATGCCATAAAGGTACAAGTCCTTGAGGTCTTTCCTCCTTCACAGCATGTGTTCAGCTCTTATTTTGGCATTTGTGTAATGAAAACAAACAAAAAAAAAGAGATAATTTGTATTTTCATCTTTAATATAAACAAGTATATATGCAGCAGGATGGGAAGGCAGTGATCAGGTGCTGCTGTCCTGCTGCAGGAGGGTTTCATTCTGGTGCTTTGATTAACAATCCCTGCCTGGACACTTTCCCCTTCATGGAGATGCTGTGAGGCTGGAAAGGACCTCAGAGGCTTTGAGCAATGGTGATTATTGACTGAACCGGTCCTGGTTAACAGATCTGTAACACAATATTGAAATTCCATACTGAATTTCCTCATTCTAAGATGATGTTTGCCTAAGTAGCCTTTCATGGTAGGGCAAAGCAAAGGCATGGACAGAATCCACACGAGCACACAAAATGTCTGCAACTCAAGCTATGATAACAAAAACCACAAAAGCAACCAAATTACAAAAACAGATGTCCTGCAAAAGCTTTTAAATCTTTGCCCACCGATTTCTATATGGAAAATTGCTTCCCTTGCAGTGCTCAGAGTCTTCTGGCTTTGTATTAGCAGGGGCTGTGGTTCAGGAGGGCAAAACAGTGAGGGGACCACCCTGCCTTGGAGGAGACCAGCACCTTTGTGGGGTCTCAGGGTCATCTGAGGGAGCAGGAGCTCCACGGGGCTGGGAGAGGAGTGACCCCAGCTCCATGGAGAGGTGTGGCAGTTCTGGCTTCTTTGTTTTTCCTTGCCAAGGTCAGGATGAATAATACACGGGAAACGTAGGTTTTGAGTTTGGACTTGTATGTTTATTGTTTCTTATCTGTTTACAGACTCACGAGCGGTGAGCTCCAACTGGCAAGTTAGAGAAACGAGGTAAAATGGAGAGCCCCTAACTCTTCCCATGGTTATTTAAGCGATAATTACCCAATAACGAGGTCATGCCTGTATTATTGATACTTTTGACCCAATAATGACCACCCAAGGCCTGCAATGTAGACCTTTTTCACCCAATTACAGAAAACCACCCAAACCCATGAAGAAGAAAGAAGAAGGTGAAAAAGAAGAAAGAAGAAANGATGACACCGATATTATTTATACTTTTGACTCAATAATTGACCACTTGAAGTCTGCAATGCAGACCCTTTTCACCCAATTACAGAAAACCACCTAAACCCATGAAGAAGAAGGAAGAAGAAGGTGAAGAATAGGGAAGAAGAAGGTGAAGAAGAAGGAAGAAGAAGGTGAAGAAAAAGGACTTAGACAACACCCAGAGCCATCTTGACTCACATGCCAGTACATACACAATAAAATCCCCAAATCCAGGTTTCCAGAATTCCAACAGAGAGGAGGGTCGAGGACCTTGCAGGTGGAGCTGGGGCAGAGCCAGGGCCTGGGGGACCCTTTCACATGTCTGGAAAATGTGCAGGGCAGCATTGCTGCCTCCTGCAAGGAGCGTGCAAGGCTGTACATCCCTCATGTGCTGCTGTAATTATTACTGCTCTCTTAATCACGTTATGCAAATGGGCTGAGCGGGGAGGAGGGAGAGGAGGCAGACAGAATAACTGAGGAGGGAAGGGTAATACTTTTGGGTGGTTATGACTTTGCTCCCTGATTAAAATTCCCGGAATTCTCAATTGTTTCTTATCAAAAGTCTTAAAAGGGAGGATTTTTCTTTTGTGAAAATAAACGAAGAAAAATGGATCTCTCATTTCCAAGGGATACAATGGAGATCACCTTGTAGTCTGGCAGCAGAATTGATATGATTTGCATTACCAAGGATGACTAAATGGAGTGTTAAATTATCTCAAAAAAAAGAAAGATGTAAATTGATATTCATGACATCAACAAGGTTAGAAAGGAAAAAAAAAAGATAGTGAGTCTTTACATGTCTTCTTGTACTATACAA
Organism: Oxylabes madagascariensis; assembly: GCA_013400675.1. Lineage (NCBI taxonomy): Eukaryota > Metazoa > Chordata > Aves > Passeriformes > Timaliidae > Oxylabes > Oxylabes madagascariensis. The sequence goes on from VYZR01082610.1 coordinate 41,192, forward strand.
GTGTTAATCTTATATTCCATGGGCACTACGCTACTCCAAAAGACATCTTCTGCTTTTGTGTGACACCTCTAGGAAATGATTTGCAATTATACAAACCAGCACTGGAATGTGATGCTGCAGCAATCAGCACTGGCTATAAAGACACTAATTATTTCTGATAAATTCATTCTGTGGGTACATTCTGAACACACACAAAAAGTTTAGCGAGCTGCAAATTTGATTTTGGAATAAACGCATTGCATTCTAAAGTTTTCTGTTGGGAAAGAGGTGGGGGGAAGGGAGAAAACTGCCTTGTTCATCAGCTATGGAACTTCTCAAGAATATTTTTGAGCAATACTTAAACTGTTTCATTGCACTTACAATGTTTCACTCTTTGTATGGATTCCATCATCGTTCACATATTTTATCTATACTCATATGCACATACATGGGAGCTACATTGGGATAAGCGAGGAATATACAAGGTTAGTGGAATTCCATGAATAAAAATCCATATTTTGCCCCCACATGGTTATTATTAACTTGGGTTGACCCTGGGCTAATGTTATCTTCTAACTTGGGGTCATCCTGGCACATGGCAAAGAGAAGTTATGATCCTAATCTTGCCACTGCTCCCAAATTCACTTTGGATCTCACTCTAAGAGACTTCCTGGTCTAACCAAAATTTAAAAATTGCTACCTGTAACTAGTATTGCCCAACTGCTTTGCTCAGGTTTTGGGACTTCAGTTTGAGCCTTGCCGTAGCTGAAACTTTTCTGTGAAGTCTTGGAGTCATGGAAGTACAGCTTAATCTTGCCCACTTAGGGATTTATAGCTACAATGATTTTTAGTAGGTCAGAGAAAACTGTTTAGAGCTACATTAATTTTAAAATATTAGGTTTAACTAGTTTCCAAATGCTTAGGAAGTCTGATAAGGCATAATTTTTACACATACAAGTCAGTGCTAAACACTCATCAAATACTGCAAAGAACCAAAATGTGGTATTTAGACACCAATTCGTAGCAAAATAAGAAGTTCTTGCTATAGCGCTGACACAAAAAGCCTGTAAAATCATCACACACATGTCATTCACCTTCTAGACCAAGGCACAGCCTTGTCACCACAGCTCCAGTCCCCTGTGGGCTGGAGCAGTAGGGATTTCACCTGGAGCACATCAATCCCTACCCAACCGCACAAACAGCCCCTGTGACAAGTATATCCATGGCCCGTGCTCTGCCCATTCTCTATCTTTCAGGATTTTTCAAGCCTTTTTTCCTGGTTGAAATTTTCACATTTCCCTATCAGTCTTCAGTTTTATCAGCTGTCTGGCAAGAGCACATATCTGACAATTTTTCAGCTGTTTTCTTCTTCGCTGTCCAATACTGAGAACAATTCCTTCAGAATGAGGGAAGGATATTGGCATTTGGTTAATACCACAGGAAGGTGAGAGGTAGAGTGAAATGTAACCCTGAAGTGACAAAACCCATTAGTCAAATAACACAATCTTCTTTTTATTCCTTACTCAAAGAGAAGTTGCAGATATTTTCTTTAACGTTAAACCAGAATCTCAGAGTGCTCAAGGATGGCAATACTGACTCATAGAAGTCTCCCTCCTCATATCCCAACTTCCTGCATCTCCATTGAAATGCATCAAGCCCTTCAAATCTGTGGCTCATCTCACTGCCAAGACATTGAATTATAAGAACCGATTGAACTTTTTTTTTTGTTTTAATTCAGAATAGAAGTGGAAAGATTTATTTCACCTCTTTATCCTCCAATATTTCTGTATAGGTGTTTATTGTAATACTTTATGTGGATACTAACTTTAGATTTGCAGATATGCATTTATGAATAAAATATTGTAGATGAGATCACAGATTAAGGCTAACAAATGCAGTAGTGATTTTTTTCATTTTTAGTAACACAATGACCGTCTTTGCATTGCAAATTTCACTATATTTGGGTTGGGGTGAGGATATGAAATATGTAATATCAAATAAAGACCTATAATAAACCCAAAGTAGATATCTGAGGAACAAAAAGTCTGAAATTCCCCTTGACTTGGATTGAACAGTTTTTGATGTTTCAGTTCATCCCACCCTGGCTTGGTTCTCAGTGAACCCCAGAATTTACTCTCTGCTGTCCTCAAATCGCTTCTGCATTAAGGATTCGATGGAAGCGCTTCCTGACACAGTTTTACACCCCTCATCTCGTGTCAGGAAGAGCATAATTTTCTCCAGAGCCCTTTGATGCTGGTGGGCATTAGTGCCAATCAGCCCTGAAAAGTTCCCAGCAGCACAGGGTGGTTTGCAGTGAAATGTAAAATGTAAAATGCTCTATTTAACAACATGTCCATTAGTGGACCCCAGATGAAAGCTAAATTAAACACCTGGATTCAGATGTTTCTAAACAATGTTCCCTGCTGTACTGACAAATCATACCTAGCTATTTTCCATGAAGGGTATTATGTCTTTAGAGGAAATCTGTCAGGGAGAGATCAGTCCAATATTCTCCGTCCCTGAACAGGAACAGGGTTATACAAACCCAGTGCTCTTTGCAGGCTTGGAAGTGTATTTGCACATTCCTGTCCCCAAATGTCACCACTTCACAAAAGAAACTGAGCCTCTAATGTCCTCTAAAGCCCTATCACAAGAGGATAACAGGAGGGATTTAGAGAAGTGCAAACACTCCAAAAGACACAAGGAAAAGTAAAATTATTGCTTTGCATCTGGGATGAGGAATATTTTCTCTCAACCAAAATGCATTGTAACTTCTGTCCACAAATATCTATCCAATTAATTGCTATGGAATAACTGAAACCAGGAGAGAAAGAGTCCCCTTAGTGCTACACTCTAATTTCATGTGCTCTGTTCACCCTCTTTTAAAACCTAGCACTTCTTTTTGATGAATAGTCCTTGGCTGCCCTTCATCCTGGCAGAGGACTTTGCATTTCAACCTTTAATTCTCATAGTGGTTTTTCACTCCAGATGTTCTCCCTCTGGACATTCCTGATCCACATTTAGCACCTCAGTTTTGGGTGCTGCCCACAGATAACCGGTGCTAAGGCCATTATCTTGCCAAACATCCGTGCAGCCAACATGTAGTCAATTATTTTAATATTGTCTTTTAAATGAATCGCTCTAATCACCCTGGCTGCCTACCTCTGAGGCCAAATTAACTTGTCAGCCCTCTTTTGTGTTTTAAGGGTCAATTTTAGCGAGGTCTCAGCAATGGCCCAAATCTGCTCCCATTGAAATCAATGGCAAAACTCCCGGGATGCTCACTGGAAGCAGGTTTTGGCAAGTGCAGAGCGTTTGTGAAAATTCCAGCCTTCAGGACAAAATGTCCTCGATATTTCAGAGGTGCCCTGCTCTGTGGCATTAAAGAACATCTCCCCATGACACACACACAGAGCACTGACCCAGGGTGCCTTCCCTGTGCTCCTGCTCTCCCTGCCTACATTATTCTTGTTTTCCTTTCCACAACTGCCTGAAGTCATTGCTACTTCCTAAATCCCTTTTCCTTCCCCAACTGATTTCCTACTATCGCTGTTGTACACTAAACAACGATATAGACTCTGAGATTTTTCAGAAGACTAGGAAAAATGACTCTTTATTTTTGAGATGTCCCTCTCTTTTATACTATTTTACATAGACTAATTTGATTGGTGAAACAGAGGCAAACCTCTTTAATTACATTGGTTAAAACAGATGTTTGTCAAGAAACCTCTCCTGTGAGAAAGAATGGATAAACACAGGTATAGTTACAAAAACATTTCTCTTGTTTACAGAAAATCGCCTGGGAAAAGAATTCCCTGAAACCAAAACATCTCAGGAATGAAATCAGGGCTACATCCTACCTCCTAGATTTCTTCTTTCTCAGTTGTTTTGGCTGCACAGTACAACATCTTTACTCCATCTTTCATTTCACTAAATAAAACGGGGCTTAACACCCACCCCCAAAGTACCCCTAATGATTGTTTCTCTCCAGATGTGCACACCACAGTTTGTCCTTCAGCCAGTGTGGATTCCATGCCATCATGTGCACCACCAGCTTCCTCCACACTTCTTTTCCAGGTAGGACTGTGGAGCTGGCCTGTTATAAAATGTAGATGGATTATGAGCACTGCCTTTCCTCTAATGTCGAGTTTCATAAATTAATTTTAATAAAGAAACAATCAAGCCAACAGTGGTTTGGCAAATCTCCTCCCTGAGGGATCCAAATTCCAACCTTGGGTGCCCAAGGCTGGAAGAACAGAGCCACACACAGAAAGGAAAGTGCTCATTTCAGCCATCCCCTGTTACATATTTCACAGCAGCGTTAGGATCCCCAAACTGGAATGTTGTGCTGTGTTCCAGTACAAAGAAGGGAGATCTTGCCCAATGGTAATTTTGATAAATTACTTAAAAGTCTAAATTAAATACAGAGATGCACAAAATAAAGGCAAGGTCAGGGTTTGTTCATAAAGGAAAAAGAACTTGGAATGCTTATCACACAATATTGTCAGAAATTCTTATAAGAAGCAATGCTGGCTTACATGGATAGCAAATTTAGATTTTGGATGGGTGCAAAGTCACGGCAGAAAAACCCTTCCTGAGGACATCCTCAGCTGTGGATGTTCCAAATTCTGATTTTTTTTTCTAAATTAATTTCTGACTTTCTCAATTGACTCTGGGAACAGATGAAGTCAAACAAAATGGTGCCCAGAGCAGGACAGGCATGGTTGTCTCTGCTAGAGGGGGCAAAGGCGGGGGCTGACTCTTCCCTGACCCTGGCAACGGAGCAGGGAGCTGCCCCTCCTGCTTCTCCATCAGCTCTTTGCTGTGGTTAAAGCTCTGGAAGATCAGGTTCTCACCCAGTTAGCACCTTCAGGGTGGCTTCTTGGTATCCCTGATAAGAAACCACTATTCAAAACCTGTGAGCAGCTGGGCTCAGCTCCTGGCTGACATCTGAGCCGGGCAATCCCCCTCCTTCCCTCCAGAGCACGGTGCCCCCCGGTTTCCAGTTTCTCCACAGCGGTTCCGTGCATATCTCGCCCTCACACTGCTGGAAATACTAGGATCACTATGGGGCTGTGCTGCTAAATGCAACTGACAACATTTAAATCAATGTCAAGCCAGCCAGGAGCAGTTTGCCTTCACCAAAACCCCGGAACAGCCAGGAAGCTTGGAATAGAAATATCACATCGATTAAAAAGAAATAGAAAAAAAAAAAATCCCCGTGATTGTTAATTTTTGTGATATTTCATCCAGATATGGCAATCGTCCATTTAATACACTTTTCATTACCAAAAAGGCCACTCCCTGCCCCCACACAGAGAGAAAAGGCAGGCGATTTATTCTTAAACATATTTCTCCTGAACTGACCATGACCTCACTGGGTGTATATTTCTCTGCACTTGACATTATCACAGAGTGAAAGAGGAGTTTTACCTTGCGCATACGACTCAAAAAGAGCCAGTCATTGATCTTGGTTTTCATTTCTGCCACAAAGGAAAGCACGGGCATTTTTTCTTCCACAAATGCGGATTTGGGTAAAAGCCAGCTTTACTTGCCTGGTAATACACACCACCAGTTTGTGTGTGACTGGCAGCTGATGCTCCTGCCTCTGAGAGAGGAGAGCAGTGGCATTTGTCATGGCATGCCTCTGACATTTTCCACAGCAAGGGGCAGATAATATCAAACTCCTGCTCATCCATTCAACTTCCCGGGGAGAAACAGACTTCAAAATCTAAACCCAAGGAGAAATAGGCTGTTAGACACTTGTCCTAAAGGCTGCGAGAGGAAAAAAATAAAAGCGTTTATAAATGTATCAAACTGCAGGAACAGGATTTATCTTTGATTTGTCCTTGTGGGTTCTTGTCTGTGCAATTACAGCCCCCCTCTGCTAGGGCAGGGCTTGGCCCCAGGGTCCTGGGGAGACACAGCAGGTTTGGGTTTAGTCCTGCAGCAAAACCCCAAAAATCTCCACACTGAGAAGGAGAGAAAGTATTTGAGAGCTGAATGTGTCACCTGTTGGCAATGAAAAAAGCATCAGCAAAAGCAAGGCAGAGCATCCCGTGGGGTCCATCCATTACAGGCTCCCCGTGCACCAAATCCCCTGGACAAATGGAAGAGCAAGGAGCTTCCCTGTAGCTTTTTCGAGCATCCCCAAATCCATGGGGCAGCACAAGGAGTGCCAGCTGCGCTACAGAGACCCAGCTGGGAGAAGGATCTTGAAACAGTTTGCCCTTGAAGTTTAATTCCTAAAAACACCCCAATTTCCCACAAGGCTGAATGTCCAGTTTAACACCCCGTATTTGGGGCATTCAGGTGGACAAGCACTGTTTTGTGTCAAACATTGCAGTGTCAGCCCGTTTAACTAAACAGGGGCCGGATTGCAAATTCCTCCCAGCTCCTGCCGCTGAGGGAAGAGAGCCAAGGGCCAGAAATGCCAGTGGCAGTGCCTGTCATGGCTTGGGCCAAGTCCACCATCACTGCAGGATCTGTCCAGTTCTCTCTTTAGCATCCAAAAAATGCTCCTTTCCTTTCCAAAAACATGACACTTGACAGGAATTATAGAGTACCAATGAACAACAGAGAAGTCTTTCGTGGCTGAGGCACCATTATTTTCATTAAATCTCCAACCACTCATTTGCTGATAAGAGTACAGTTTCCTCTGGGTGATTTCCATGAATATGTGTGCTTACAACATAACACCAGTCACAACCTGAAGCCATAATTCAGCCACATAAATTGAAAAAGATAAATCCAGAGTCTCTTAATCTTTGCCCTCACCCTCTTTGAGTTCAGGATGTATTTTTTTGTTCTCTCATTGTGGTCACGTTCTCCTTTTATTTAGTGCATTTATGAACACATAAATGTTTATACCACCCATGCAAACCTTCCCATGCTGGAAGATGAAGCCTAAGGTGTACAAAACTAAACTTGTGCGTAGCCTTAGTTTGTAAATGCCACAGAAGTTAATTTGGACACAGTGTTGTATGAATTGCTGTTGATGGCTATGAGCAGATCTTTAAACTGCAAAATATACAATTATGAAATAATAATCCCACATAATGCATGTGTGTGAGGCATGTCCACGTATGGAATACACAGCACGTGTAATTTAGCTGCAGTTTCTAAAGTGGAGAATCCAAGATTTAAACAGGAAGCTAACAGTACAGATAGATGTCAAGAAAAGGGAGCTGTTAAAAATGACCCAAAGCTGAACCTCAGTGACCTCCCATCCATCAATATAAGTATGAGAAGACTCAGTGCCAGAATTTCTGCATAACAAGCAGAAGAAAATGCCACAATAATAAGAAAACAGAGTGCTAACCTGAGGTAAATCAAACTGAGCCTTCCCCACTGGAATGTTTTTGCATGGGTGTGTGTTTTGCAGGGAGATACTTTACTTAGCATTACAAATGTAAGTTTAGACTATGGTGCATATAAGCACATCCATATTTCATGAACCTCTATGGAGCTCCATAGTATTATCATATAAGTGGTATAGATTCCTTTCCTGGCAGTAATGGCAGAATGTTTTCATTTTAATGATCCTTGTTATTATGCAGACTAAAGGAATTCACAAGATCATCAGTACTTAGAAATACTTAGAAATTTCCAGAGTGGTTTTTTTTTTCCCCTCACTGGATGTTCTGTGCGGTGTTGCCTTGATTTTTTTTTACCTGGGGCCACATCTCCCGGCTAAACCCTCACTGAGATAAGGGCCAGCTTTGTGTTTTGGGGGATTTGGGGGTGGTCTGGGGCAGAGCGCTGGGTTTGGGCCAGGTTATAGTGGGTGGCCTTCAGAGTGAGAGCGCTGTGATTTACCCCACCTGCCTCTCAGACGTCTGGGCCTTCTGAGGGAGAATAAAAGGAGCCTTGGCTGAATGCAAATGATGTTTTCATATGGTAATATATTACGTGGCTTGGACTGAGCGGTGCAGTGGCACGGAGTGCATTGGGGACATAAAGGAAAACAAAAATCCTTGCGCTGAAGAATTTATAGCCTAAAAGAACGAGCCCTGGATTCTCTCCAAGGCGAAAAAAACCACCACCAAAAAACCCTCTTGGGAGTATATCCCAAAATATATTTTAGAGAAAGACTTTCAGGATATTATGGCTCATAACACTGACATCTAGGAAAATATCAGGCTCCCACCACGTCGGGTGTAGGGGGATGCTGCTCCTGGTGCTCACCTTGTGACAGCCCCACAGCACCGACTGTGCAGGTCAGATGGTGAAAATATACAGCTTTCTGTAAAACACTGCTGGAACTCACCGAGTGTGGCATGGGGAAGCCAGTGCTGAACATTTTGGGCTTTCTTATCTATATCTTCCCAGTGGGAGATGGGTCAGAGACAGGGACCCTGAAACGTGCCACACATTGGGTCACAGTCATTAATCAGTATGGATGCTTGAAGTGCTCCAGAAGGGGCAAAAAATCCCACAAACCAACCCAAACCCCCCAGCCTCCTTTATTTCCAGGTCCTCTAAATCCATGCAGCATTTTACTTTTTTACTGTGGTCTCCTGGGTGTAAACCTGCACCCGTGTTTCTGAAGGAATTCACTTCATGCTGGGCATTTGTTTTTCACAAATGCAGAAAGCAAGTTTTGCTTGGAGCTTTTACCAGGCCCCAATTTCATCTGTGGCAGTGCTGGGTGCCTTCAGCAGGGTGGCTGCTACACAGGTCACACACCTGGGCACTGCCACATCTTCATCACCCACATCTACCTATTGGATCCAGCAGAGTTAAAATGTTGGAACCAGGGAAAAATTGGGCCACAATATCTACAGCACTGTGCGCAACCTGCATGGAGCACAAATCCAGCTTAGTGGAGCATGCATGATTAGCTAATGAGATATTACATCCCATCTTTTGGCTTTTACCATTTGTTAAGACTATATGATTATACCAAATGCAGAGTTTAGGGCGGGATTTACAGGAATGTTCAGCCTGGTGCCTCCCCACAAGCAAAAATCCCAACCTGCGGGGTTTCAGTGGAAACAGCAATACACCAACATAAGGATTGCTGAAGAGGACAAGCTGTTGAGAGGATGCCCTCTTTATTACCTGCACGTTGAGCATGTGCTGTCAGGGTTTTATATGTGACTATATTGGTTTAAACAAACAAGCGTGTGGTGTAGAGCAAAAAAAGCTGGCAGGAAGAATGATTTGAGATGAATCATCCCTTCAGCAGCCACTTAAGGGCTGGATGGAGGCAAAGCCTGGGTAATTGGATCGCAGACTCCACCCCGAGGGACCCTGCCGAGCAGCAGGGCTAGCTGTGGCCAAGCTCACAGCCGGGGAATTCAGATACAAAAAAATATCATCAAGGCTTAACGGGGGATCGGTGGCCCTGGTGCTAGGCGAGCTGGATCTGAACACAAGTGACTTGTCTGAGACAGAGAGAAGGTTTTAGGTGAGATGGATCTGTACAGGCTGTGGGTTGGTTTAAAAGCACTCTCTATGCTTTTCTACTGCTGCAGAAAATATAGAGAGTGACTCTTTGTTAGGGTTTGATTGCGCATCAGCAGCGCACCATCGAGCTACCTCTCTCTATGCCCACTCTGATCTGGTTCATGCGGCAGAGCATCCCCAAGGATGCACACGCTGGGATGAAACAGCCCTGGAAGATGTGCTCCAGAGGTGTGCAGTGTGCTCCCAGCACTAATGAACATTCAGCCAACACCATCAGATTAGAGCCATCCATGAGTAAAATCCCTTAAAATTACTCCTGTCCCCAGCAGCAACCGCTCCACTCCGCAAACCTGTGCCATTTCCCAGTGTGAACAAGGCTTATTGTTGTTGCAAGGACCCATCTGGTAAGTCACAGCTGTCCCCAAAATGGACTTCTCAAGGGAAGGGGCTCCCCTGGCCAGCCCCAGGCAGACACAGACACAAGACTGGAGCATTCAGAGTGGTACAGCCCACTCCCTAACCTTAAACAGAAGGGAATGATCAGAGAGGACTTAGATACAAATGTCACCTCTTTTATCCTCTCAGGTGTAGTTCAGCCAACAGCAGAATCCCCCATGCTTACCTTCCTTGGAAAAACTCCCTCCCACAAACCCCAGCTCTGTTCAGCAGCGCTGCAAACCTCGTGGTGGGCTCAGCTGTAGCTGCTGGGAGGTTACAAAGCCCTGTGAAGCCCAGGATCTTTTCAGCAGCCTGAAGTTATGTGTCCCCACTCTGACAGTTCCTTGGATTTCACAGCGAGCACTCCCTCCCCAGAGAAACAAACGCACGGTTTGGTCAGCAGTGAAATTGTTTAGTGGAAAGAAACCAACCCCGATCAAGGCTGCCAGCTCTGCCTGCCCTGTGGCACAGGAGCCAAAATAGGTGAAATAATAAAATGTGACTGTATATATCCTGTGAGCATAAGAATGCTGAGAAAGAGGAATGCATAAATAGCAACAAATTATTCTCACTCACTTACTGGTAAGTCTGTTTATTAGATTAAATTAATATTAATGCTGCATTAACTGACTACGCCATCCAGCACGCACTCTCAGGGACTCACCTCGAAAACAGAAGTAAAATTTCTCTTAAATACCTTACAGGACATTTATTCTTGAATAAAGTTCTCTTAATTAAGCATTTGCCCTTTAATAATAAAGCAGAGCCAAAGATGTAGCATTACAGGTGTAGTAGAACTGAAACTCTGCTATGGATCCAAGGAGACTCTTATGAACACTAAAAGTTTCTTGATTTGAACAAACATTTTTGGCCACCCCCTCCAAAAAACAGACAGACAAACCAACCAACCAACCAACCAAAAAAAAAAAAANCTAGACTTAGCACGTGTTCAGCTTAAGACTGCCAAGTACTGAAGAACACTCCGGATGCCTAAGTAACTGTCACCTCATTACAATAAAAAAAAAAATAACTAAAATAATTATAATTCAGTGGTACTTCAAGCTAGCATACAGGAAATAATTTCTTTGGGGAAGTACTTGGAAGACTTTTCGAAACCAAACTCTCTCCTTCCTCCACAGAATCTCCTTTCTGCAGCAACAATCCCAGTCAGAAATACAAGCCAGGGTTTACATCGAATGGGATCACATGTGAATGACAATATGATGGAAAGGGACTGAGAAACAAAGCCTCAAAAATGTTAATTGTATCTCAAAGGGAGAGTAAAATCAATAGATGCTATTTCTAAAACAACATAGTATCCATCAGCTAAGATACCTGATATAAATCAGTAAAAGAAGTGTTATGAGAATGGTAATTTTTCC